>JAKWJA010001596.1:0-155742 GCA_027704765.1 Solanum habrochaites | reverse complement strand
TCAAGAAAACTCATCTCTTTTCCAATCCCTCAAATCCGGGGGATATACTTCTCCATAACATGCTAGAGAAGGAGGGCACCAAGTCATAGGTGGGCCTCGTGGTTGACACATCACATGTGGACCGCCACCACTTTTGGCGTTCCATTGAAACTGAAATCACGAACTCACCACCCAAGCCGTTACATACCCATATTGTGTAGGAGCATCATGACAGTCAAAACTAGGAAAAGTCGTAAGCACATCAGATGGTTGCACCCTTGAAGACTGGAGGTTTCAATTTCAAGAACTTAATGGAAAAAAGTTCATGCTGATCAGTTGTCATTATAGGCCAGTATTAGTGAGGGTTGGAAACGTGCATGTCCTAATGAGGCACCATACCGGGGGCCATAGTCTGGCCTTGCATGTTGTACATCTAAACCGGAGGTGTTGGTGCCAGAAAACACTGGTGGTGCCTGACCCGGATCAGACAACCACTAAGATAGGCGACAACCTGATGATCAGCTCTGGGGTAGGTTGGGGGGTGGCATATTCCTCATTCTGTACGTGTTCATTCTCCCCCTTATCTCCCCTTCTCTTATTACTTCATCAGTCGGGGAGAGTCACCGCCCTAGACTAGATGGGGCTAGGTGTCGTCCTCTTCCCCTAGAGGAGTCCTCCCACGCGATCTCCCACGGACATCTGGCGTTGTTTTCTCGAGTACAGGACCCAAGTTTGGGGGCTATACGGCACCTGTTCTGAGGACTCTGTCGTGGTGTTGTGAGTAGTTGCTCTAGTTCTAACATCTGTGAAATAGAGTGAAGAATGGTCATATACCAATGTGTATCCCTAGATACCCAATTGGATTCAAAGTAATAGCACGAAGAAAGAAAACGAAAGAATGGAGTTTCCTAAAGTATAGCTCTCAAGGAAAGTAAAGGCGGACCCCTACCGTTCCTAAGATCTACTCTAGACCTATTCTTGTGTGATGAGGAACAAAACCGAAACGAATGCTTGATACAAGTTGGCACGACCCAATAGTATCGCGACTGGCACCCACACTTATCCGTCTATGTGAGCGAACCAACCAATCTAAACATTAAACATTCAAGTAATAACAACAGAAGTGGTAATGCGGAGACTTAATTATTAAATAAAAACATCAATAACCTTCTAAATTCAACATCTATTATTATCCCCAAAATTGGAAGTTCCATCACCCCAGAACATCTATGAAAAATACTAAATAAGCGTATTCTAAGAACTTAAAATAAACAAAAGCTAGTCCATTGCCGGAACCTCAACGAATAACGAATGAGGAAGGAAGATCCAGTCCAAGCTAGAAGCATTAGCTTGTAACCTGAAATCGGGTGTAATGAAGACTGGCTCGAGTGCGGGTGAGTGAGACGACGTAGGTGTTGCTGCACTCACAATAAAAAGAAGAACATAAAGTTCGGTGGGTCAGTACAAACACAAGTAAGAGTAGGTATTCATCGGCCAACTAAAAATCGGACAAACAGTATATATCAAGACATCATAAAATCAACGAATATCATAGCATGCCGCATTAAAAGTACCTAATCCTGGTACAACACACAAGCACATCAATAGGAATCACGCATCCTCAATCATACTCATTTGGGAATAGGTTCATTAGATTAAGTATAGAAACATAATTCAAGATTCATTATATTTATTTACTCTAGTGTCGAACTTGAACACTCGCTTCCTCATTTATCTTGGTACACGGAACGTGGAACCCGATCAAATATATACTCGGTGTCGGAACGTTGACACTCCGATCATCATATTCTAACTGGTACCGGAAAAGTAGGACGATCCATGATTACATCCTCGGTGTCAGAACGTGACACTCCGCATCCTCAGATTCTATGATGGTACCAGAACGTGGCAACAGGGGGGGGATCCATTATATCCTGGTGTTCGGAACGTGACACCCTGACCTCATTTCTCTCCTCGAGGATACCGGAACGTGGCACCCGATCACCTCTAATATCACTACTTTCGTTCATTAAGCGGGGAGCGGTGGGGCGGGGGGGGGGGGAGGGGTGGGGGGGGGGAAAGGGGGGACTCTTTTAGACCAAGGCAGCATCAATCACAAAGTAGATTTAAGATTTTTTTCTTTTTCAAGATTTGAAGGGGAGAAATTTTTTTCAATAGCTTCATCATGCTTTATTTTTATCACAATCATATATATACTATATATAAAATCAATCATGGCATTAACACAATTAAGCTATAGAAGACTTACATAATACTACCCAACATATCAATTCGCTATTAAGACGTCCTACGAAATAGTGTGACAAACCATAAACTACCCCCACCGAAGAGTTGCCGAAATCAACAAGCTATCTTCTCGAATCCTTGCGTTCCTCATTCGTTTACTCTCTATCTATACTCGTTTTTCTTTTTCTGTCTCTCTTTGTTCTTTCTATTTTCTTATTCAAACCCTTTTCTGTTTTACCTAATAATTTATATAATTAAGTAACAAGATGGCACTAATAACCCACTAATGATTAAGGTACATATTTAACCCCCTAGCTCAAATTAGACTTATTTACCATTAAACCCACACTATGATTGAAAGCCGGAAATAGTCCAAAATGCCCTTTAAATTAAATTGCAGAAAATCGACCCAGCCTGGGAGTGCGCAGCCGTGAAGGGCCGTGTGATGCGACGGTACGTCTGCTGTCCTGTCACAAAGTCTTCAGGAAATTGATTTTGAGTGAGTGGCCTAGGACGGTCCGTAGGGGACACGAAGGTCCGTCCTGCCATTCCGTCGTGACGTTCAGAGAGTCTCTATCAGAGTACCCCAGTTTTCAAATTCTAAGTGTTGGAACGAGACCCGCGAACGGTCCGTCGTGCACAGACGGTCCGGTCGTGGGGTATGTCAGTCATCAGCAAGTTTCCAGAAATAAAATCTGCCTGACATCAAAACGACTAAACAGGTCGATTACACTTAATCCTAATTTACTAAGGTTCAATTATGTTGTATTCGCGGTATCTCAATTAATATACCTTATAGACGATATTTATTGTATATTTTTCTTGTCATATAGCCAATGTGTTTTGACATTGTATTTTACGTTATTATGTTCATAAGTCATTACTGAAGTGAAAAGGAAACAACTAAATTTTTAAAACCTATTTTGTTTGTATATTGTTGGAAAAATGCATGATCACTCCTTAAACTATGCCTGAAATCTAAGAAGAAACAGAAACACTTATTTTATACTAATGTCCTATTACCCCTTGAACATATTTTATAAATAGTTTTGTACCCCTGTAGGACTACGTGACGAGTTTGAAAAAATTCAAACACACGGATGGACCACAAGGATAGTGACCACGTAGTTGTATTATGCAATAATTATAGAAGTAGAAAATATATAGAAGGTTATACCTAACGAATGGAATGTTCGTAATGTTGTTTTCAAAGAAAATTTTACAATAGGCGTTATTTCTTTTATTGTCGTGAAGGTCAAAATGAAATGTTATTCAATAATATTGAAAATAAGATGTATTTGGTAAAGATGAGTTTTAAACGATTCATATATATTTCAAATATTTTTCATATTTGTGCGAAAGAACTCGGGAATAATTTTAATAATATATTCTGAATTTAACTTATTTGGAAGTTGATAATACATTTGTAACACACACACACACACACACACACAACACACACACACACACACACACCACATATTTATTTATCCTATACATATAGTATATGCAGTAGAACTTTTATTCCACTACTTTTATATTAGATGCACTGCGAAATAAAGTATCCTAGCATAATCTTCTATGTTGGCAGGAAATATGGAAGCATATATCAAAGGGGAGTTATCACAACAACCATGCATTAACATGTACGAAGGAACAACTATTAGCCCCTGATAACTTTGGATCTAATTAAGTTATTACAGAAAAGCAAACACAAGGTTGTCATAACCTAATGGCACAAGTAAACACTGATAAAATTGGTATATTTTCTTTTTGACCGACAAGAAACATGTCTTTCAACTAACCTTCAAATAGCAATCACATATATAAGATCAAAGGCACCTCTTACAACCAGATTAAACTCCCCCAATAAAAAACCCAAATTGTACCACCACCTACAAAAATATACAAAAATCAGTTTTTTTTCAAAAACTGTACAGTGCAACAAAAAGTGGCAACGACGGTCCGTAGCTACAGCCGGACGGGTCCATCATGCAGACCGGTTGTTGGGATAAGTAAATAACCAAAAATTCAGCCAGGAAAAATTGGCTAGGTCTTGATAGACGGTCTGTAGGTCAGACGACGGTACGTAAGTCGTGGAACTTCCATCAAGACCCCCTTACAACTTCACAAGAGTGCGGATGAGCAAACACAGTCAGTAGGGGAAAAATTTGCAGGCGTTATAGTTAGAGGAAAAAGGAGTTGGGTCAACTTCAACATGATAATAACTGGTAGACATAAAATAAAGAGGGTCTTCAACATACCATATAGATATGAATTATCGTTACTAGCCAACAACCTTGCCTATAAAATCAGACCTTCAATAATGTGATTGCCTTATTTTAGTAAGGCATTGTCGAACAGGCCCCCTAAGACGGAACTAAATCTGGCATCGGGCGGGGGTCGCGACGCGGACGACAGGAACGCAGTCTTGGCCGTCATTTGGCTGACACAACTTTCCCAGAGGTCTTTTTGAACCTATTACCACTCTATGTTAAACCTAAATTACGGAGCGCTTTGACCCTAAATCCTCATATGTAGTCACTTTAATCCTGGAAACAATGATTAAAAACATATCCAGTCAAACAGAAAATCAAAAACTAAAAAATTAGAAGTAAGCGAGGAGACAAAACTCAAGAAACCTTGTTCAAGAAGACCACCAGTTCCAGCAGTTCCAGCCCCGAAATTAAGTATTGTTTATGTAGTTCTGACCAAGCCTGTGAGATTTCACTAGTATGTTCGTTTAACCAGTGGGTTCGTAGTTTCAGTCAAATTCTTGATTCTCTTATCATGATAAACTAGGGGTTTCGAAACTGTAGTAGGACTATGAATTATTAAATATAATTCCAAATAAGATTATCATGTTATTACTCTATATCACGTGAATTTCAGAAACCTTAGCTTTGTATTTGTTTAGTTTTAAATACACATGCTATGTCAGATATTTAGACATTTCCAGATATACCAGGCCTCACTTATAAATGCATAGTTACTAGATTAATATTGACATTCAGTTTTGTATGTCAGTTTTGAGCTATCCAGTATTACATAAACAAATCGTTAATTTAAAAAATTCATTGGAGTAGAATACTACCGACGTGGGACGAGGGTTTAGGTACCCAAATTGTCCCGGAAACAACAAGCCAAGTAGTGTAGTCCATCTATGGGCAAATAAGTTTAATGATAACGCCAGCATGCATTCTATACCGTTGTCAGGGTATTATGGGTCCTCTCGATGAGGCGTATACATCGGACTCCAAATTTTGCTCATGAGTTTATTCAATCGGTTAGTAGATCCCACAGATTAGTCAGACTTTGTTTTAGAATTGTCGAGTATAACTATATTCTTAATAACTTTTAGCATGTTATACATTTTCATTGCATTCCAGTTAGCTCAGTAGTAAGGTTAGCGTATATTTTTTATACTGCTTTATACTTTTTCAGTTCTGTTTTTTCTGCTTTACTCGATCATACTACTCCGTACCTTCATGTACGGTACGCATCGTGCGCTACATCTTCCCGTTAGTAGGTTAGGTTCTCAATCCAAATCAAACATCAGATCGATTCCGATCACAAGTTAAGGAGATTCAGTGGTGAGTCCTCATTTCTGCGACAACGTCATGAGTGTCATTTAGTCTCGTTATTTAGTTTTAGTTTTTGCTATAGATTTAGCTAGGGGGGATTTTCCCAGGCTTTCTAGTAGTTTAGAGGCTATTTCAGAATAGTAGATTAACTAGTATGAGTTTAATATGTCTTTGTATTAAAGTATTGTTTAAAATATCTAGTTATAGAATTGAGTATCCCATATTTTCAAATTAATTTATGATTTAGCTCCGAAACAATTTATATTCTTTAGTATGATCATTATCATCCTAGTAGGGTTTGATTGGGATCACTTGCGATCCTAGGTTCTGTGTATGCGTCTAGGGGGTAGCTCGAGGCGTGACCGAAATTGTAATATCCCTATCTAGAACTAACCAGAAATCTGTGGGTGCAATTGACAGTTACCATCCACAGACCATAGTTTGATCTACGGCCCGTACTGTGCATCCATCATTTGTCCATAGTCTGTGTCCTTTCGATCAAGACCCCAATCACCCACTCTCTGACAAGAACAACGATTGACCAGTACAGCCCGTAGGTAAAAATTAGAAGATAGTTCAGGGAAAAATGTTATAGGGTCAATTTCAAATGTCCATAACTCTTACCTCAAAATGAATAAGGTGTCTCATGACCTATCAAATGAAAGATATCTGAATTATCTTTCCATTGCCACAAACCTTGCTAAATTCAGACCTCTAAGTAAAAGGTTATGACCATTTTATTAAAGGTCTGTTGAACAGACCCAACCTACTGACCCAACGATGGACCGTCGATTAAACGATGGCCCGTTAGTCCAGGTAGTTGTTTGGTTCGACGGCAATTAAATAATGGTCTTTTGGTGTTTTTCTATTTCACTTAGCTCCTAAGATACGTCATTTTGACCCATCATATTTTATTTAGTTTAAGCCTAGAAACATAACAAGAACTTACCTAATTCAAAATCAGAAATCAAAACTTAGAAAATTAGAAGCAAGAAAGGACAAAAAGGTCAAGAACCATAGTTCAAGAATGCAACAAGGTTCAGAACGCCCATCCCGAAGTATAAATCTTCATTGCGGATTCATCACCAGGATGTTAGATTCACTAGTGGGTCTTTACTGTGATCCTAGTTCAATAGTTCTGATTCTCTTATCAAGTGTTAACACCTAGGTTTGTAGAATTACACAAATATCAATACTTAGTTAGGTATAGTTCCAATATCAGATTGTGAAGGTTGTTATGCAATTACACATGAATTCGTACCCTAACTATTGTATTTCTTTAGTTCTTAAATTACACATGCTCGGTTATATATTTAGTTACTTGAGAGATTACATGTCTTAGTTTATTAAATGCATAATTATTAGATTAAATTGAGCTGCACTCTCAGTTTGCATGTTCAGTCTTACAAGCTATCCCGGATATACAGGAAATTCAGTTATCATGTCTTAACATGTATTCATTCGGAGTAGAAGTAGAATAATACAGAGGGGGGGGACTAGGGTTCAGCGTACCCAAATAGTCCAAGAACTACTAGCCGAGTAGGTTGTAAGTCTCCTCTGTGGGCATCAGATCACGTTAGCATGCCTCTATAACTTCGGAGGGTATATTGGGTCCTCTCTATGGGGCGTATACATCAGACTCCACATTTAGCTAGTGTGGTTTTGTTATCGGTTATTAGTAGCTCACACAATTTAGTTACAATCCCACAATTTTGTTAGTATCTATTGCATTGACAATTTATCAATATATTCAATATTCATATTAAACATGTTATAATTGGTCATTGCATTCGGTTATCTCAATATTCAGTATATAATGTATAGATTTCTATACTGATTTGTGGGCTTGTTAGCTAGTTTATTTCAGTTTTACCCTATCCAACATGTCAGTACCGTCAAGGACCTTCAAATAAATGACACATCCGTGTAGTAAGGACATTTTCTCGTGATGTTAGGTTCAGATTAGCAGCATCCAGGATTGCGCTTAGTTAGATTGATTTCTGATCTCCAATATTTAGACTTCAATAGTGAATCCTCATCATTCACGGACGATATATCAGTGTTTAGTCCTTTAGGTGATGTTTTTGACTTACTGTTTTTGGGCTTGTAGAGAATTTCAATAGTTTTAGAGGCTCATTTTCAGGAAATAGTAGTTTCAACTTAGCATTGAGCTGAATATTTCTTTGTACTAAATCGTCATATTTGAAATATTAGTATAGTATATTGATATAACCCCATCTTTTTATTTAAAGTATGATTTATATACACCATAGTGTATATTCGTAAGTTGTTCAGATCATGTGTCAATTAGGGTATATTGGGACGCTTTTGGTCCTAGGTTCCCGCGTCTAAGTCTGTAGGGGAGCTCGAGGCATGAAAAACATGGCGCGAACACTGGGTTTAAGTGTCCTATGATGTATGAAAAGCCGGACTAAGTAGAGTCCTTTTCATGAATATGAAGTGCACCACATCTAATGAGAGGGCGGCTATGAAGTGTTTTAAGAAAACTTTACTTTGTTGTTACTCTTATTGTGCATTAGGTATGATCTAATTCCATTCTAACTTGACGTTCTACATTTCTGATCATGCCTCCTCGTAGAGCTAATTCCAGGAATGCGAATACTTGTATTGCAAATGCAAGAAATGCAAACACAATTCGTGAAGTCCCAAATCAAGAAGTCTCCAATGCTGAATTCAAGAGTGCCATTCAGATTTTTGCTCAGAGTGTCGCCGAACAGAACAATATGCGGGTTCAAGCATATACGAATTGAAATGGTGGATCGATAGCAGCAAGGGTCGTGACTTTGTTAGGAAGAATCCTCCTGAGTTCTTAGGAGCGCAAACTAATGAGGATCTCAAAAATTTCTTAGATGATCAAGAAGATCTTTGAGGTTATGCAGTTTACTGGAAATGATCGGGTTGATTTGGTATCACATTAGCTGAAATATGTTGCTCATATCTTGTACACTCATTGGAAGGATAATAAGGGCACAGGTGCAACACCTATTACCTGGTAATGCTTTAGTGAGACCTTTCTAAATAGTTTTTTCCCAATAGAGTTGAGATAAGTAAAAACCTAGGAATTCATGAACTTAAGGCAGGGTACATGAAAGCCCAAGAGTATGGAATCAAGTGTAACTAACTCTACAGGTATGCTCTCACATGGTCGCTGACTCCATGGATTAGATGAATAAGTTATTGCGTGGAATGTCAAATTTTGTGAAAATAGAGTGCAAAAATGCTATGTTACTAGGAGATATCAACATACTAGGATTTGAGTCTCCCAATAGCAGGTGAGGGTAATAAGCTTAAGGAACCATGCAAGGCGAATAAGAGACTTGGGACTGGGAACTATGCTCCGGTGGTAGAAAAATCTCTCGTAGAGGTAGCAAAGTTTTCATCCCTAGCCCCTTCATGCTGGTGTTCCATCTCCAATAAATGTTTGACCAGAAGGTTAAGCACCAGACTCTAAATGTATACAAGGATCAGTGTTTGTTTTAGGCACCAATACCTTACCCCACTTGGCCTAGTGTAGTAAGAACCATCCAGGCGAGTGCCTTGCAGAAAAGGAAGGGTTTTTCTTGTGCAATCAGTCATGTCATAGGTTGAGAGATTTTCCTTTTAGAAAGGGTTAAGGAGGTGGAAATGGTAAATCTCAATCTACAAGATCATCTGCACCAGCAAGTCTCCCAACTCAGTAGGGTAACTCATCTACTATAGATGGCGGTCAGCGCCAGAACAGGTTGTATGTTCTTCAGGCTCGCTAGGATGAAGAAGGTTCACTTGATGTATTCATTGGTACATTACGAGTCTTTGACCTTTATAATTATGCATTGTTAGATCTAGGGGCTACTCATTCTTTTGTAACTCCTTACATAATAGTCAAATTAAGTGTCAGTCCAGAAGCTCTCTCAGAACCTTACTCATTCACTACTCTAGTTGGCGACCTAGTTATAGCTAGACGAGTATATAGAAATTTCCTGTCACAATCTCTTAGAAATTTATCTCAGCAGATCTTATAGAGTTAGAAATAGTAGATTTTGATGTCATTATGACAGATTTTTGGGTACAGTATATTATGCCTCGTTGCATTGAGAAACAGGGCATTTTTATTTCAGTTGAAAATGAACCAATCTTAGAATGGAAAGGGTAGTAGGTTAGCGCCTATGGGTTGATTCATTTCTTATCTTAAGGCCAAAAAGATAGTCTCTAATGGTTATCTCAATCATCAAGTTTGGCATAAGGATTTCATATTTAAAAAAAAAACTCTTGAGTCAGTTCCAGTAGTTAATGAGTTTACAGAAGTGTTTCTAGTAGATCTTACCAGAGTTCCTCCCAAAAGGGAAATCGACTTCGGAATTGATCTCCTTCCAGATACCCAGCCTATTTCTATTCCTCCTTACAAAATTTCCATAGAAGAGCTTAAGTATTTGAAGGAGTATTTAAAAGACCTTCTAGATAAGGGTTTCATCAGACCTAATATTGCACCATGGGGTGCACCAGTGTTGTTCGTAAAGAAGAAAGATAGTTCTCTCAGACATGGGATGAATAGATAGTTGAACCAGGTCACAATCAAAGAATAAGTATCCAACCACCCATGATGATGATGTTTTGACCAACTTCAAGCGTGCTATCAATTCTCAAATATAAACCTCAAATTTCCATTGAATCAGATCAGAGATAGTGACATTAGAAAAAAACAACTAAGAAAACACGATATGGTGAGTATGCATTTGTATATGTCATTGGACTAAACCCAATGATCCATACAAACTAGTATGGAATTGATGAATAGTGTTCACCAGTACTTGGACTTGTTGAGTTATTGTATGATGATGATATCCTCATGTACTTTAGGTTAGGACGAAACATACAAGTCATTTGAGGTTTTCTGTAGACTCTCAAAGATCGTCAGTTATTTTCTAAGTTAGCAACTGTGAGTTCTGATTGCAATCAGTTTCATTTCTTGGGTCACATTGTGTGAGAGGAATCAGTGGATTTGTATAAGATAGAAGCAGTAAAACAATGGCGCAAACCACGCTGCTATGATATCAAAAGTTTCTTAGGTCTAGGGGTTATATAGAAGGTTCGTGAAAATTTTTCATCCATAGCGGGTTATGGATAGAAGCTTAGTGAAAATTTTTCATACCATAGCCTCACCTATGACTAGCTTGACGCAGAAGATGGTCAAGTTTCAATTGTAAGATGCTTGTTGAGTGTGGAAAGCTTTGCAGAATTGAAAAATAGATAACTACAACTCCGGTTCTTGACCTCTACCAGAGGGTTCAAAGGTTAGTGATCTATTGCGATGCATCCAGAGTGGCATGGTTGTGTGTTTATGCACGAGATAAGGTATAGATTTGCTCTCTTAACAAACTTAGGTGCTATGAAAAAATATCCAACTCATGACTCGAGCTTGCAGCAGTGGTGTTCTCACAAGATCTAAAGACACTACTGTTTGGAGTCATAAAGATGTATTCACTTGACCATAAGAGCCTTCAATATGTGTTCACCTAGAAGAGTTGAATTCTTCTCCAGAGGAGATGGCTGATTCCTTAGGATTATGATATGAGAGTGCATGACATCTTGGTAGGCGAATGTATTAGCAAAGCTTCTTAGTAGATATCTAGGGTAGTGTAGCCATGTGGAGGAAGAAGGAAGGATCTAGGAAGGATGCTCATAGTCTTTCTCGCTGAAGTTCGCCTTATGCGCAGATCAGACGAGTGTTGTAACAGTTCAGAATGGGCCAAAAATCTTGTTTGGTAGTGGAGGTAAGGAAAAGCAAGACAGTGATCCAATCTTGACTGAAATTACAGGGTGCCCAATCCATAATCAGAGATAGGAGGTTTTCTCCCAAGGGTAGATGTTGTACTATTCTACTACACGTAGATTGTGTTTTCCTAAATGTGAGAGTTCGAGACAACATATTATGGAGAAAGTCCCTTACTCCAGATATCCTATATCTATGTACAGCGATCTGTAGAAAGTCATTGGGGAATGAAATGAAGAGGAGATATGCATATTTGTGAGTAAGTGCCACAATTGGCAGCAGGGTTTGCTTGAATAACTTATGTCCTAGGCCAGTGTTTGCGTCTCTGGGTAGATAGGGCATGACACAAAGCAGACATGAATCTTTTAAATGCAAAGGAAGAAGAAATAGAGACGATTCTAAAAAATATGTATAAATAGAAATGAAGAAAGTATTTTTAATGTCTTATAGAAATAGTCAAACCTTTGAGAAGTCAAATCTTGAACAAAAGTCACAACTTATTGAAAAATGAAAACCACAACTTATTGAATAAGTTACCAACTCTTGGAAAGCACAACTTATTGTATCGGGAAAAAGTACAACTAGTGAAAATATAGTTTTTTTGTCTTGTCGGAATAATCACGGCAATTTGAGAATTCCTGACATTTTGAGAAGTCATAACCTTTTATATTACTCACAAATTATTGAAAATGACATTTCCTATAAGTCATAACTCTTTCAAAAGTCACAACTTATTGAAAAAATCACAAATCTTTGGAAATGCACAACTCTTTGGTAAGGTCACAACTCCGTGAAAAATCACAAACCTTTGAAAAAGTCACAACCTTATCAGAAAAGCACACAACTCACTTGTTAAAAATAAACTAATTACAAGCCTACAAGAGAAATGCGCAGGATGAAGCCCCATAAACCCCACATAAATCAAGTAAATAGAAAAGCGCTCATAAGTAAAGTCTTACACATATGACATACCATCATGAGTAGTCCACCAAAACATATCAATTCGAACAATATCATGTTGATCAAAAGAAACAACATCATAAACGAGCAATGTATATAAGACCAAACATAAGATCATATTAGCATATCATGGCAAAGAGTTTACTATGATCCAAGATATAAACTCTTACCAAAAATCTCATACCAGAACCACAAGTGCAATATTATGTGCAGCCCCATAACCCCATATAATCAAGTAAACTCGAAAAGAGATCATAAGTAATGTCTACATCGATATGACATAAACAAAACATCAATGAGTAGTCCCAACATAATATCACTTTAGACCAATATCAAAGTTCATAAAATGAAACGACAACCGTCATATAGATCACATGATACATTTAATTATAGACAAAGTGCCATAAGAACAACCTACGCTATGACTCCCTAAAGGTTAACTTGTGTAACCACATAGGTAAAAAGTCGCTATAACTTACCCATTACTTAGTAGTACCCTTAAGGTACCCTAGTAAGTCCAATCTATTACTTACATTCATTCTTTACTTTCGAGAAAAATCGCATTAATGACAATTAGAATATGGGAACTAAAAATGGAATCTGGTTTCAGGAAACCTGAAACAAAGCAGGTGATTATCCCAAGGGTAGATAGAACCAAACTATGAACATAAGATTGATGGATCTAGATTTGCATTGCCTATGGGGGGAATCATAGCTAAGGAACTAGAGATATAGTTGAAATATGTATGAACAGTGCATTTTGAGTATCCATCTCATGAGAACATTGGTGAACCTGAACTTACATCTAGCAAAAGGGACAACTCTATATCTAGTCCTTTGGTGTTGTGCCAAAACTTAAATTTCCTTTGAAAATGCCTTTAGGTCATGTCTTATCATCAAATATTAGTATAGGCCATAGGATTACTAACCCCTTGTATAATCATTTCATTAGTTCATTGGGTGTATAGGATGAGAACTTCCTTAATCACAATCACATCATTAGTGGATCAAACAATCACAGTCATAGATATAAGGCCACACAAGAGAAATTAGCTGCAACCTTGTGGTCATCATACCCCCCTTACCATGATCTCACACATTCAACATATTATAACAGCCATCATAATAATGATATAATCATCTTCTTAATCTATGCACATCATCATACTTCAATTAAATATGACCATCAAGAATAAACCAACATTTTTGAAGTAGGGAACTCATAATCATAAAGGTCTTACCAAATATCTTCCAATACATTCTTCAAGATGTTACCCTCAATTCTTCAAAAATTTTCAATGATACACTCATCATCATCATAATCATTATAGTGAATTAACCAATAACATGATAGATCACAAGATCAAAACTAAAAAAAACAAGGGTCATATCATTTGATATCATTACCATTAAACATTTACTGATTGACATTCTCGGCATAATAGGATGGAGATGGGGAAAAATTGACGCAAAGATAGAGGAAAGAAAATTAAGAAAGTAAATAATACCATACACACTCTAAATATGGGGGGTTGACTTTTGAGTAAGTAACCCTGACATGTGTTTATGGGTAATTTTCCACTAACGATGGAGCTTTTTTAATGGAAAATTCACATATAAAATAGGGTCAAGAATTTCTCCAAAAACTCAGACCAAGTCAAAAGGTGGAGTACTATTACGTCTTAACGATCTCCTTTCATTTGCGTTGTGAGAATGTTCTCCGGCCCATTCCTTGGTGTCAAGTATGAAAATTCTCGATTGGGTTTGATGGTAACAGTTATTGTTTGTAGCTTAGTTTAGGGAGTTATTGATATTTTTAATTAAATATAGACTCATCAACTCAGACTACGTTTGTTTCTCGATTTTACAAAACAAAACCATCTGATATAAATTGACTAATGAGTTCCATGCAAGATTCTATTGCTTTTTGATGAATTTGGGGGGTCTAGGGGTTAGTAAGTGGTATACCCTTTTTCATATCATTTTTCTCTATATGTTACTTTCCGTTTTTAACTTTTCTTGTTGTAAAATAGTATGTGTGTCATATGTATTTGTCTTATACGATGTTCGATATCGGTTTTCGATTCAAACATATTTAGAACATGATCTATCATGTTGGTTTCAACGTTTTATGTCATTAACATTTGTTATGAAGTTTATTGACTTTCATTTAGGTGATTAAATAACGTAATATACTTGTTCATTATTTAGTTTTTCTAATTTATTTTGATATTGTTCACTTGGTTCTATCTAAATATTTCTCTGCAACCTCACCTCCCAGGGAATAAGTAGGGTTGCATTCACATCCATTTAATACAAGTGAAAAGGAAATAAAAGGGATTTAAAAATGTCTTATTCGCAAAAGTTTTCAACATATACTTAAATCAGCTAGTTTCTTTTAAACATTTAAATAGAAACCAATGTCTGCATAGTGAATGAAGTTGTTTGAAGTATTCATTTTATTTATTGTAAGAGAGATTAATGAAGTATGTAAGTACTATAATGCAAAAACATCCTTCCAAACTATAATGAAGAGAAAAATGTAATTGCAGGATGGGTAAGTAGTAATTTTTTATAATATTATGTACGTATCGATTGTTATTGGTCTATATATGGTCTAATCCAATTTGAACTATTAAAGTATCATTACGAATTAACTTGAAGATGCACGGAAATAGAGCGTGAAAGTTGAAATCAAGAAAGATTCACTTTCTTAATAATGAAAGTTCCGTTTATAATCTCCCTTTTATGAAATACTAGTAGTATAATCTGTAAACACTCATTCAAATTAGAAGGAAAAATACCAAAGAGTCCCTTTACCTAAATTTCAATTCATTAACACAATCTTGTAGTTTCGAAAGAAGACCTAAAGCCCCAAATTAGATGATATTCATGTTTGGAAAAGTGAAGCTCAAATAGCAATCAATAGCAAAGAGCCAAAAAGAAGGACATAAAAAATTAAGCCAAAAGAAACACAAAATTGAGATAAGATAAATTCACACAATCCAATAAATATGGAGAAGCTACTACATGAAAGAGAAACCAAAAGCAGATGATAGAGAAGGGTGAAATCGGTAAGATAAAGTTCTACAAGATAAAAGCAAGCCTGCAATATACAAAAAATACTCCCACCATGAATGAAGCCATGGCCACCATCACATGACGAGATTGTAGTGCCTGCTGTTATTTAGGGTTTAAGCATAAAGGTTAAAATGGTTTGATATAGCCTTATATTTAGAATGGTGTCAAAAAGGTCGGCCTAGACCTCCGGCCCAAGCTCAGGGCCAGGAAATTAAAGGTAGGGTGGACCAAACGTCGTTCATTTGAAAGGCACTGAAAATGCCTCAACTCCAACAAGTTGTAGAAAAGCTTACGGCTAGGATTTTTGTATGTGATTTGAGCTTAACCTATTAAACGAAACCATTAATCTTTAAAATTTATTATAGCGGATATATGAGTGCATATCCCAGTGCTTCATAAATTAGCATAGGAATTGGATGCAAAAATGTGGACACATTTGGATGTAGAATCAACCAGTATTGGTGGGTACTACATATTAAATTGATTTTGATTGTGTTAAACTGTCTTGATAAGTTTGAACATGAGCTAGATTTTGTTCTATGATCAAAAGTAATTTACTGTAGTGTTGAGAGCTACCCGTATGCGTAAACACTAATGATTACTAAGTCCTCCCCATAAAATAATAGTATTGATGTGTCATCCTCACAACAAAAGATTACAGTTGGTGCCTGTGTCGTTCATCTCAACCATTAAATGAAATGAAATCAAGGTTTTTTTTTTAAATGAGAGAGTTGGTAGCTGAGGGTTGAAAGGAAAGTTACACGGGTCTTAGATATTAGGTCAAAAACATAGCATAGACATTAAATACATAGATAAGATCAACTACTTTAAGAATTAATGGCGGGAAAGGTCATTATTGGGACCAAGGTATGTAGACCTTCTATGGCTCGTACTGGTAAACCATAGAACCAAACTTCAGAATCCAGAAAAAATTATTCCACTGTATGCGGGGAACAATTCTAAAATTTGGTCTAAGTTCATACCCTCGTAGTTGGCCAACTTATAGAACTCAATTTAGCACGAATCTAAGTCCAAAACCCTTTTATGGAACCCATATATATCTATAAACTTTTTTACTAGACAAACTTTCACTTGTATCATATGTCTTATGGAAAGACAGACGACGATACCTTTATAGGGAAGTACTAATATTACCAACAAATTTTTGAACTACTACAAATTGACCTCATACCACATGCCCACATATGATAATTGCAATTATTTCTTGATATTGGTAGGTTATCATAGTAGATCGACTTAGACACAATATATCATATGCAAAAGTAATGCGCTGATGTGTACATAGTTCGATTTGGTTTGGGTTTTTATTAAAAAATTAAATCAATTGTGGTGGTTTAATCAATCTAAAAATCAAATCAAACCACATAAAGTGGTGTTTTTTATTTATTAATTTTTTTTACAAATATACGATATTTGAAAAAAATATTAAATATATTTTCACTTACCTCTGTGATAAGCTAAACTTAAAAAATATTAAATGAATAGAAATTTTTGAAAACACGGCAAAATTCACATGAGTACAAAATATTTTTTTTGAAATATCCTCTCATTGTGTTTGAAATATATGAGTAAGGCTAGGCTAACTAATTCAAAACAAAAATACGTACAAAGTAAGTAAATGGTGAACTTCGATTTTGAAAAATATAAACAGATATAATTGTACTCAGATCCTCATACAACATAAAATCTTATAAAGTTTTACAAGCCCAAATTTTGAAATAAAAATATATAAACATTAAAACTATAAACTAATATAAAAACTGTATTAAACAAACTAGACTAAATAATATGTTATATATATATATATATATAAAGAGTGGCCGTTTTTTTTTTAACTGCAATCCAATCAAACCAAATCACAAATTAATTTTTTTCAATTCTATTTGACTTGTACACCCCTATGTTTGCAAGTTATGGAAGCCTTCATATCTAGAAATTCATATTCAACATGAGGAGATTGTCCATGTTATGTGGAAGGATTATATTAAAGACTATTTCACTACAATTGATGTTCAACTTGATTTTAATTAATTAAAGTTTGACGAAATAATTATTTAAGTGGGAACAAATAGGTTTATAAAAATTTATTATGCAATTTTATAATTTTTTGTTTATTTTGTAAGATTGATAAACAATTGGTCTATTTTAATAGTTTTACAAGTTATGAGGATTTTCAAGTTTACGAGAAAATTCGCATTGTCCAAAACAACATTTAAAATTCAGTCTCATCATTCCATATTCGATGACCATAGTCATGATTTGTATTATCGCATGGCCAAACAGACCATAGGTAATGTCGAATAAAACTGATCATCTTAAGGTTGCCATTGGCCAAAAAGAATAATCACTTGGGGATCATTCTAGAGCTATGGAGAATTTCGGGGACCTTTATATATATATTGCATAGAATTAGCACGAAGTTAGTAGGAATACTTCAATGAGGGAGTTCATTATTTTTATGATAGTAAAAAAAGTAATGAAATTAAGAAGAACTTATATTTTCGTCATTGACCATTTAAAATTTATCTAAAATAAAAAAATCTAGTTATGTGTTACTCTCATATGAACCCACCTCTAACTGAAAATACAACGTAATAAGAGTAATACTAAAAATATTGAGTAATTTTATGATAAATATGATGTAAATCTAAAATAGATATTGATCATAAAGACTTTTGCAACAGTAGCCTTCTTAACAGTATGTATTATGCACAACATTTCATTATTGTATTGGCAAACAACAAGTATGCACCAAAAGTTATTAAGCCCTTCCAATGCATACTCTACTTGTTACTAAATAATAACCTGTCAAGATGGGTTTCTTTAACTAAAATAGTAATATTTATAACATTCTCTACAATAGAGGTATTTTTTCTTCGGATTTTGACTTGAAATGCATAATGAATCTTTTGTTGTAATAAAATGATACCTTGTTAAAATGAGAGAAGTATAAAAAACACTCTTAAACTTAGCATAAATTATTAGTTTCATCTCCGAATTACTCATATCCTTAAAAATATCCCACTATTTGACTAAGTAAACTTAGATATACTTCCGATATGCAACATGACATAGAAGGTGGTCTCTAACTCTTGTAGAATTTCTATAAAAATCAAGAGCGGGTTTCAACCCACCCTTAATGGATATAACTACATAAAATAGGGCCAATAAACTTGGTCAGATTGCATAACGTTATTCGTGAAAATAGCCAAGGTCAATCACTTGGTCTAATTGCATACAGTAATATTATTTGCAAACCTATATTTCAATTATACCTTACAAGTTACAATTAATCATTTAGATTATCTAGAGTTTGTAACATTTCGCTCCAATATCATATCAAAAATCTAGAGTTCTTAATTATCTTTCTCCTTTTTTTCACCTATATATCTACGATTAGTTACGTTCTCAATAAACTATAGGAATGTAGTCTCTTATCTATTAATAATTATATGACATCATACCTACAGTTTATCGAGAACATAATAATAGATTGAAGGATACAAAAGTTGCGAATTATGATGGGCGGTTAGTATGTAGTTGAGTGTGGTCTAACTTTTCAAATACATACTTTGAGCATGGAAAGAGTTACAATCGAATGAAAATATTGCCTTTCCCCCATTAAATGTTGTTTCAAGTACCCATTTTGTACCATTGTAAGAGTAATTCATGAAGTTATGTTTTCAGTACTAGAAAACTGTAATACTTCTATAGACGCATAGGAAAAATTCCACTTACAAAGTGTAATTCGAGAACATCAAGGACAAGCCTGGTGCAATATGCAATTTTCTTTTAAGAAGTTTGCTAAGCTAAGGGACTGCTAGCGACAATAGTTTTGTTAAATTTCATGTTAAGATTAATTTACCTAAAAACTAAAAATGACGAAGCTGTCATAACAAGTCCAATTACATAATAATTATTGAGAAATTTCTATGATAAATACTAGTTAAATCTATAATAGATATTGGACATTGGGTAAGATTAAAAAAAGGAGGATATGGAAATACATAAATATTTTCCAAAGAAAATGGAAAACGTAAATATGACAAAGTGAAATAAAAGGCAAAAAAATACTAACTGTTATGTCCGCAAAGTTCATAGATAGCAACAAATCATATCTGCAACTCATTACTCTAACGTATGAGAAAAGCTTGGTATGGAAAAGTTGATTCAACAACATTAACTTGTTGGTTAACTTTTTGTCTGAGTTGATAAATCACACGATCAAAATTTAAAATACAAGAATCATAACATTTATTATCCGCCATATCATTAAACACTGACCCGAATATTGACATTCTTCTGAAACAGGGAGGGAGAGGGGGGGAAACATTGTGCAAAGATAGAAGAAGAAAAAGAAAATATGAAATCAAATAATACCAACAAACTATAAATATGAGGGTAGGTAATTTGAAAGAAACCTCTAACTACTTTTGTTTTAAAAGGGGTAAATCCACTAAAGAAGGAGGTTTCTTTAATGGAAAATTCACCTATAAAAATAGGTCAATAAGTTTTGTCAAAAACTACAATAATTCATAAATTTTTGAGTCTTCTGCACATCTTAATTGATCTCTTTCGTCTAGCTATATGAAAATGTTCTCCGGCGCCCTTTCCTTGCTATCAAGTATGACAAGTCTTGAGTGGGGTTGATCATTAACTGATATTAATATTATGATATTATTACTTAAATTTAAATCTTTTGACTCATCAACTCAGAAAAGTTGGACCAAATATTATACCTAAAGTTGTTGCATGTTTTAACAAAAAAACCATCTGGCACAACATTGGACTAATGAGTTCCACGTAAGATGTGTGTATGATGATGAATTTTGGCATCTAGGGTATTAGTAATGTTTTACTCTTTTTCATATCATTTTTCTATATATGTTTTTTTTTTCATTTTTTACTTTCCTTTGTAAAATATGTATGTCTGTATGTGTATTCCCCTTTTTTTTTAGTCTTATCAGATGTCCAATATCTATTTTAGATTTAACACATATCTATCATAGAATTTCTCAATGTTTTATGCAATTAACTTGTTATAAAAGTTTATTTAATTCATTTTAGGGGATTAAGAATTAAGAGACGACCCATGTTCATTATTGTAATTTGTTATAATATCTCTAATATTTATTGAAATGCTTCAATTGGGTCTATCGAAAACAATTAGCTCAACCACAACCTCCACAGGGTAGATTTATTAGATTAGAAGTAGGGTTTTGACATGAACATCCAAATTGAGTGTTGGATTAGCGAGTGTGAATGGGAAAGAAAAGAGAGCAATGTGAAAAGTGAGGGAACTACTTGGAGGAAAAATGAAAATCTTTGGCAAAGTGCAAATAAAATCAGGTTATCCCATATTCGGCAAAAGAAGGGAAATTGTTGTCCCTTATAGAAGGAAACACTTCCATTACTCTAAAAGATCTAAGAAGAAGATTCCCCCTTTGTGCCGTCGTAGTCGGTGACTCGATCGCCTCGGTTCGACTTGTGCTTTGGATTTGGATTAGATTTGGCAAATGAGTGTGATTGAGTGATAATGTTTTTTGGACAAAATTTGTTTAACAGGTTATTAATTCAACTAAATCTTGTTAATATTATTTTTATAAATTTGCGGTTAACGATAAACGTCTGAAAAAGTTGTTAATCTTTCCAAAAAAGTAGTTTACATTCTGAAAAGTCCTCCTTACTTTCAAAAGTCGTTATTTTCTAACAGACAAAATTTTCTGAAAAGTTGTTATTTTTTAAAGAAACAACTTATGGATAAAATGGGTCTGAAAGATTCACTGAACAGACACGGTTCCTTGCGAAAAATGGCTACATAAACGAAGCATTTTCTTTTTTAATTACACTGAAAATTTTTTTCTTCTGACATTATTTTTTCTCTCAAATAACACTCCAAAGTGCATCGATGAGTCTGGTGAGTGGTGTTGTCTAAGTTGATTGATTAAAAGAAGTTTGAGGTACCGCTATTTCTTTAACAGGTTAATCGTTTGATCTTGGAAGAAATTAATCCATAACGGGTACAGTGAGGGGATTTAATATTCTTTAAGGGACCACATAGTAGTTTCTGCGAATCGGACTAATTCTTGATTTTATGTATGCTTTCTCCTTCATCTTATTTCTGTGTCTTGTTCATTGGTTAACTATAGGTTAACCTTATAAATAAGGATACTATAACAATACAATCTTAAGAAATTTAACAGTTTTGTATTGAGGTTCTGGAGATTTAAAACCCCCCTTTTGATTTTTTCTACCTTCTGAATTTTTAAAATTCAATTCGATGAACGATTAAAAGCATACAAAACTTATTGTTAAATCACTAAAAAGTTTGTGTAATGATCTGTTCTTACTGGTGAGAGTAGTTCAAATACTTAACTTATCTGCCATTTGTGGACAGAAAAAAAATGAATAATTCAAGTCATTAACAATGTTGGAAAAGTAAGTGCTTGCAACAACACGGTTGCACATAATCGTCAAATGCTGCCTTGAGCACCGACTCGAGAAAAACCATGCAAAGTTTTCTAGAGAGACTTTATGTGATGCAGCAAAAGAGTTCTGCTATCTCACTACGTTGAAGTCTGCCAGAAGTTCATTTAATGAGAAATGTTCTGTATGTCAGATGAAACTCCGACGAAATGAAGATCTTGGTAACAAAAAGCATGGACACACTTAGATTTTTTGTGGTAAATTATATTTTGAGTGGTCTACAAAGATGATATGCACAATGTGTACAGGAAATGCCGAACCCTCAATAATAACTCTGAATGTTAGAAAAGAAGTACAAAAACAAAAGATGCCGGAATGGAAAAAGAAATTCATTTTGCAAAATTTCTGGCCTAAAAATGATAGACAGTAGACTGTCGGCACCCAAGTTCCGAATTGCAGGTCAAATCCATGATCTCCTTGTTGAAGGTACAAATTATTTAATGACTATGTTAGAAAAAATGATGTTTTCCCTTAATACACACTAATCTTTATGTGGATTTTGATTTTGAATGATGCTTTTCAAGTGGATGTAATTATGAAAAGTTTACCTCTATTATGGAAGGACTTCAAAATTATTGAAACACAAACGCAAGGAGATGACTGTTGAGATCTGATAGTAAGGTGAGAATCGAAGATGCTAAAGGCTGCACAAAAGAGGTACGTGTAATTCACCATATCTGGAGTAAATTTGTTGAAGAGATCCCACAAAATTAAAGAAAGAAAGAAAGAATTTCTTTTTTTACTCCAAAACCAATCCTCATAAGAAGAAATTCAATGGAAATGCTTAACTGTGGTAACCATTGGTCATAGGGCTAATGAATGTCGGGGTCCAAAGAAGGACAGAAAAAGAAGGATCAATCAAATTTGGATTGACTCCAAATGAGAAATAGACGATCTCGTGCATGATTTCAGAATGTTAACTTTTTGGAAATCCAGAGACTGGTGGATAGATTCTGGTGCCTCCTGCCTGTTGTGCCAAAACAACCAAATGATATCAGCATATACTCCGCAATTACAGATGAAATTTTTTTATGGCAAACTCTTGTTGTTGCAAGGTGGAAGGAACTGGCAAAGTCCTATTAAAGAGGACATCAGGCAGGTCGTGACTTTGAATATGGTATCATATGTTCCATAATGAGAAACCAATTTAGTTTCAATCCAGTCCTGACAAGAATGGATTTAAATTGGGTATTTGTTTCTATAAAGAGTAGTAAGCAAAAAAGATTGTATGTAAGAAAAAGGACTACATTGTATGGCCTTTTCAAACTCAATGTAATTGCCAGTTGATATGAATAAAGATTTGCTTCTTCTACTGTTGAGTCTAAATGTTTATGCATGAACGTTGGACATGTTATAACAAACCTGCGAAAAACGATTAACTTAAATATTATGCACTAATTTGAGTGCCAATAAATCAAAAATGTCTAAATTTGTGTTGAATCTAGTATGCTAAGCATTCTTATAAACTTTTGAAAGAACTTGAAATCCTTTAAAATTGATTCACACTGATATTTGTGACATGAGGTCAACACCATCACGTGGTGGGAAAATATTCATAAATTTTATTGACAAATTGGACTAGATATGTATGTCTATTTGCACATATAAGGATGAAGCATAGATGCTTTAGGCCATATAAAAATGAAGTGAAAATCAATTAGACAAAAAGATCAAAATGATCGAAGTGATAGGGTGTAGAATTTGAATCCAATTGCATAAATATGTTTAGAAAATGGAAATAATCCATCAAAACTAGTGACTCCCTACAGCTCCCATCTAATGGAATTGCAGAAAGGAAAAACCGAACTTTAAAGAATGATGAATCATTACTTATAAGTTCAGGTGTGACCACAGAACGTGTGGGGGGAACTATCCTTACGCCAACTCAGATACTTAACAGAGTGCCTCAACTCAAAGACAAATGTAATTTCTCTGGAAATTGAAAGGTAGAAAACCAATTTGAAATATTTCAAAGTGGGGGGGTGTCTAGCCAAAGTCCAAGTTCTATACTAAGAGGGTAAAATAGCGACCTAAGACTGGGTTGTGTATTTATTGGTATGCCACACAACGGAAGGATGCGATTTTTGGTTTCAAAGTCCGAACATCCGGATATCATGAATGATAATACAGTATGGAATAGATAGTGCTGAATTTTCTGGAAAACATAATCGATCCGTATAAAATAGCTGAGTCATCTATTGGAAGATCTAAACAACCCAGAGAGAACAAAAAAGAGAATGAACAAAATGAAGAAAGTCCACGACGCAGTAAACGTCAAAAGACATCTAATTCATTTGGATCAGATTGTAAAATTTCTTCTGAAGGCGAGTCTCAAAACATTAGGAATAAGTTGTAATAGAGACAAACCTATTAGAAGGAGGTGCTAATAGATAATTGAATAAATCTAAGCAATCATACTTGAGGAGTTGGTTTATCTTCCTCAGGGAAACAAACCCTTGTGCAAAATAGATCTTAATAGGAAGATGAAAGACGATGGAAACTATGAGGAAATATAAAGCAAGACTTGTTGTCAAGGTTTTAGACAAAAAGAAGGTATGAGATTTGAAATATACTCGACCAGTGACTGGATTACATCAATCTGGATGTTAAGTTGCAATAGTGCAGTATTCGGTCTTGAAATTCATCAAATGAAAGTGAAAATGCATTCTTAAAATGGGAGAGCTTGAAGGGCGAAACTTTACATAGAACAGCCTGAGGGTTTTGTTAGTTCCTGGTAAAGAAAAGAAGGTGCAAAACTTTTAAGTCACTTTATGGACTAAAAAAAGAACCAAAAACAATCGGCATGCAAGTTGATCAAACCATGTTGTCAAATGGATTTAAGACAATGAATGTGATAATGTGTTTTTTTTATTTACTAAAAATTAAAAAAAAATAAACAAAAAAAAAAAAACAAATAAAAAAAAAAGATTAAAGATCTCCTAGTAGGAAGTTATTTTTATGCATATGTAGATGAGATGCGTATAATTGAGCAAAGACATTGCTAATATAAAAGATACAAAGCGGATGCTTGACTAGTAAGGTTGAATGAAAGATTTAGGATTGCTGATGTGATATTAGGGAATAAAATTCTTAAAATTCCTACAGTAGCATGGTCTAAACTCATATATTCAAAAGATACTTGAAAACTTTAAATTTTGGAATTTTAAAAAGGGCAAAGAATCCAATGATGTACACACTTCATATGCAAAGAAAAAGGTGAAAAAAAATCAGTCTGAATTGGACTATGCTACCGTATTGGAAAGCTTAATGTATGTCATGAATTGTCACGACCAGACGTAGCTTGCTTATCAGTAAACTGACTCGATACACAATCGATACTAATCATAATCATTGGTTGGCAATGAAGAGAGTTTGGGATACTTAGATGACACTTCAAAACTATGCTTTTGATACTACAACAAATATTTCAGCCGTTCTTGAAGATATAGTGATTGCAAATCGGAATTACTGGGTCAATGAAATAAAATCACAAGTGGATACGTTTTACTATTGGTGGAGAGCAATTCTTGGAAATCATCCAAACCAAAATGATAGGCTCGCTCTAAATGGAGTCTGTTTAGACAGGGCAGGGAGAAGTTGAATCGGCTCCGGAATTTCTTAGATGATATTCCATTATGTCCCAAACCAATGGACCTTATCTGCATACATTGTGATAGTCAAGCGACAATAGGGAAGAGGATGGAACAGCATTATGTATAAATGCAAGTCTCACTCACTACGACGAAGACATAACTCGTGAGACAACTACTCTCTAGTGAATATCACAATTTACTATGTGAAGTAAAAAGAAATGTGTCGGATCCATTTACAAAAGTTCTAAATAGAGAGGAAGGACAGTAATCATCGACGGGAATGGGGACTATGCCGATAACAATATCGTGGCGGTAACTCTACCTAGAATACTGGAGATCTCAAGATCTAGTTCAAGGAGATAAAACAAGTCATTGATGACGGTCATGATAATGACATGTTTAGTCGTTTGAGCAGCAGATTTATTTCTGGAAAAAAATGCCCCTGAGTCGATGGACCCCACGACGGACCGTAATGGACACGATTGGACGTCGAGAGGTATCATTCCAAACACTTAGAATCTGAAAATTTGGGTACTGAGATCGACTCCTCTAAATGTCGAGGGGTGGAAGGAAGGACCGTATATGCATGAGGGCCTCACAGACCTTTTACTTGAAATCTAGGCTCTGAAAACTCTGGACGGAAGCAGCAGGACGGACGTCGCAGGCCGACGCCCGTCAAAGACTCGTAATCCATGCCGGGTCGGATATCTGTTAAATGTTTTAAGGGGCCTTTTGGACTTTTCCTGCTTATAATAATAAAGTTAGTGGTTGAATATTCATAATCCAATTTCTTGAGGGTTAAAGGAGATAACCTTAAATTAATTAGTGGGTTACTTTTGTCATCATTTATACTTAATTATATGTTAATTAGGGTAAAAGAAAGAGGGTTTGAATAAGAAAAACAGAAAGAACAGAGAGAGGGAGAATATCGATTGAGAGAGAGGAGGAACGCAGGTTTGGGAAGATATCTTGCTTGATCACGAATCTTTGGTGAAGGTAGGTTATGGTTTATTCTATTCGTAGTAAACTCTTAATAGCGAATGATATGTATTGGGTAGTATTGTAAACCCTTCTATATGCTTAATTGTATGCTTGTATGAATGTGTTACCTAGTGTGATAATAAGAATGATGAAGTATTGAATCCTAATCTTGAAAAACCCTACTCTGCCTTTAATGAGATTGATGATGGTTGGTATTAAAAGAAGGCTTGATGAATAAAAGTGGGCGAGTAGGAACGGGTGATCCGAACCGAAAAGAAAATAGGGGATCGGGTGGTGGAACGACACGTAGAGTAGGGGATCGGGTGTCACAAACGAACATAGAATGAGGGGATCAGGTGTCTTGAACCGACACGTAGAATTAGGGATTCGGGTGGTCACGAACCGACACGTAGAATTAGGGGATCGTGTGTCCAAAACGACACTAGTATATGGAGCGGAGTGTCACGTACTGACACGAGAGCCCAATAAATAATGAATCTTGAAAGACGTTAATATAACATCAATCAAATGAACTAATTCCCAAAATGGGTATGGCATGAGGCTTGAGTATCATGGGTGAACTGGCGGTGCTTATTAATGATAAGAACTTGTTGTTGCATACATGTTGAGTATTGTAGTTGATTTATGATATTTTTGATTTTTAATATATACTGTTTTCTATTTGGAGTGGCGATGATACCTACTCCAGTACTTGTATTTGTACTGACCCCATTGTTATGTTCTCTCTTGTCATTTGTGCGCGAGCAGCAAACGTGCCATCGTCTTCAACTCAGCCGCAACTATAGCACAGTCTTACATCAAGCAGATTCAGGGTGATCTATTGCTTCTAGCTTGGACTGGATCTTCATCGTCATGTACTTGGCCTTGAATTCCGGCATGGATAGCTTTTATTATTTTAGTTTAGAGTACTCTTAGATTAGTAATTGAGGATAGATGTTCTTGTGTGACGACTTCCACGGTTTGGGAATAAATAGTTATTGAGTTTTTATAAGTTATTTAACGATGTTCATTAATGAGTTTAAGTTCTTCCGCATATATTTGTTATTATGGTGAAACTTTGGGGAAATTGGATGGGTTGGTTCGCTCACATAGTAGGGATAAGTGGGGTGCCAGTCGCGGCCAGTTTGGGGTCGTGACAGCTTCAACATTGTCAAAGAAAAAAAAAAATTATTAATATTTATGGCCAATTCTCAAGATGAGACAATGTTAGTAACCAGGATAAAGCATAAGGACTTTTAATGATTTCTAAGTTTTGATGAGGAATATCAAAGGATGTATCTGATGGGATAAAACATTTAGAAATCACCTATGTAAGTGTGAAGTATAAGCGCCTTCAAGGAGAATTCGGTCTAAGTCCAGTTCGAAGCACTTACGATCCAAAGAGTGTTCATGTCTTAAACGAACAAAACAATGAGAATCAGAACAGTTCAGGGTTGATGTGGATATATGGTGTCTAGGTAGCACCAAAGCTCGATGGTTAAAATATATCAAATCTATGATGATCGAGTTATCGATCTAGTTCACTACGGAAAGTTTAAAAGGGAACAACCTACTGATCCATATACGATTGACCTTTACCTCTAAGACACACAAGTTTTTCATGCATATGTTTTAACAATAGCCTTCCCCAATTCATGTGGGGTTGTTCGGGGATTTAGCAAGCTGGAATGGGAAAGAAAAGAGAGAATTGAAAGTGAGGGACGTACTTTGGAGGGAAAATGAAAAGTCATTTGCAAAGTACAAATGAAAAGTCATTTGCCAAAGTCAAAATAAAAAGTCATCTCCCTATCGGCAAAAGAAAGGGAAATTGATGTCCTGATAGAAGGAAACACTGCAATTACTTCTTAAAGAGATAAGAAGAGATGACCCTCGCGCATCATCATCGTCGCTCGCTCGCCTCGGCTTCAGATTTTGATTTGGATTTGATTTGGCAAATGATGTGATTGATGATAATTTTTTGGAAAAATTTATTAATCAGTTTGTGGCAAATTAAATAAATCATGTTATATTATCTCTTATAAATTGGGTAACAGTAACAATTATGAACGTTGTTACTCTTCCGAAAAGTCGTTACTTTTTGAAGTCGTTATTTTCCAAAAGCGTTTATTCCTAACAGGAACAATTTTTTGAAAAGTTGTTATTTTCCAAAAACACACACTTTCTGGATAAAATGGGTATGAAGAGATTTCATTGAAACAGACACTTCCTTGCTGAACAATGGCTATAAAAGGAAGTCAATTTTTGATTTTTTAACTACACTGAAATTTTTTTTCCTTCTTGCACTTTATTTTTCTCTCAAATAAAATCAATGTGGCGATCAACTGAGACGGTGTGACTTGTTGTGTTCTTAGGTCGTTGAAGTAAAAGAAGTTTGAGGTACCGCTAGTTCTTTAACAGCTTAATCCATTTTTCTTGGGAGAAATTAGCCAACTAGGGTAAGTGAGCGGGATTAAATTTGCTAAAGGACACACATAGTTCTGTGGCATCGGATTAATTCTTGTATTTTATGTATTTTCTGCTTCATCTTATTTTGATCCAGTTCACTGGTTAAACCTTATAAATACAGGTTACTATAACAATAACATTTAGTACAAGTGAAATGAAATAATATGGATTTAGAATGTATTTCGCTCTAGTGTTTGTCATATATACATTTCAGTAGCGAGTTCTTTGTATAACATGGAAACCAATGTCAGATACAGTTGAATGAAACGTGTTTGAAGTATCATTTAGTTCGTTCTAACGAAAAATTGATGAAGTTATGTAATAAGTACTAGTAACTGCAATAACATCCGTCCAGACTATATACGTTGACAGAAGTTACCCGAGGAAGATGAATAGCGTCTCCCATGGTAAGTATTTTTCTTGGATCCCATTATGGCTCGTTCAAAAGTACAATCTCAGTTGAGAACATACAGAGCCATTGTCATCACTAACATCTTGTCATAGAAACGCCAGTTCATCATAGCTTTGACAAGAGGATAAGCGAAAAATTCAAAACAAGATAGTCATTCAATGATGAAAAGCACATTGGTGTAGTGCGTAGGGGGGGGGAAGAAAAGAAAGTGTGTGAATAAGGTAACAGGCAGGGGGAAGAGAGGGATTAATAAAAAATTAGGACAAATATGTGAAACTGTAGCATAAAGCACACCAAACCCACAAACAAATTGAAAAAACAAATATTACAGATCTAATGATAGAGAGATGCACTGATATAGTCAAACGTAAGTAATTTTCTATATATGTTATGTAAGTGTCTGTTGTTTATTTTTCTATTACAAGGTCTAAACCATTTAGAAATATTGAAGTACACTCTGAATAACTGAGATGCCAACCAAATAGGAGAGGTGGAAAGTTGCGGATTCACTTTAAAATTAAGTTGGAGTGAATCTGTGGCTCTCGCAGTTGTGTCCACAGTCCTTGTAGGCAATAAAACATAAAAATTTGAAAAAACGCAGAAAAGAAACGGGTATCACTTGAAAATGACCTAAACAATTAGAGTGTAACATCAGTTAGGATTAATCAATACTACACAATATGACATAATTACAAATTTTCAATTAATGTGACACTCTAACAACCCCGCACGCAAGACTTAATATCTAAAGCATGGAACGTAGCTGATGAAGTAAGGATTTAAGCAAGACTACATAATGACATAAATTTTCATTTCATCAATTAAACACAAAACTCTTAATGCACCACACACCTCGAATTAAGCATCCAGAACAAGGGGGAGTCCTAGCTAATGAAATGAGAATAACAAGGCGTTTAGTCAAACACAACTCCGATTTTATTAAATCTTAAAGCATTTCTGCAAACACTCATTCAAATTTAAAAAACAAAATCTAAGAGATCCATGTACATAAAAGTTCTAAAATCTCATAAACACAATCTTTGTAGCGACAAAACGAACCCTAAACCCCCCAAATTCGAACGCTATATCAGTTGGATAAAAAAGGCGAGCTCAAATAGCAATTAATAATAAACAGCCAAAAAAGACATAAAAATTAAGCAAAGAAAACACAATTGGATTTGAGATAAATCAATCAATACCAAAACCACATGGAAGCAGATACATACATGGAAGAAACCAAAAGAGATGATCAAAGAATAGTGTAAATGTCAAGAAGTCCTTACACTTGTAACAGCCCACCTTCAAACTACTATAAAAATATCTTGCTAAAAAAGCAGGCCATGTCCAATCTAACCTTGATAGAGATTAATCGTGTTGAGGGTTAATTAGGGTTTAGCATAAAGGTCAAATGGTTGATATGCTTTATATAGGAAAGAAGGTGTTTAAAAGGGGGAAGACCAGCCCCTTTCGGACCAAAGCCTCACGGCAAAGAAATTTGAAGGGCTAAATAGGGGGATCGGTCGTCATTTAAGGGTCTATAAATGGGGCTCAAACAGATGACAGCTCTAGAAGGGCGAGTTTTGGGCGAGCTAGCATTTATTTTTTTTCTGTATTTTCTTTCAAGTTTAAATTTTATAACATTAGAAAATGAAAAGATTTTTTTAAATAAAATAGTAAAAACATTCATCGTGTTTCAACAACCTAGTAAAAAAATCTAGGTAATTACCAGTATTTTGCATAATTCAAATACGCGACTGGAAGAGAGTGACAAGAAAGATGGAGGGAGGTTGAGGCCCACAATATTTATCTAGGTATCTAGAGCACATGTGAATCTACTCGATCGAGTGTATCTAGAACAATGTACTTATTGTGAGCCCCTCTCTATTTACGTCATATTAGCCTTATACTCTGTAAATGATTTTATTGTGCACTTCTGTTAATCTTTTCTTGATCTGAAACTCATTAGAACCTCAGTGTTTCAATATAATTTTGACTTGATTTTGCTTCGTGTTGCACAAACACTTATACGTTCGGCCTAAACAAATAAATCGTGATTCAGGAGGAATTTCAATCACGTAGAAAATGACTTAGATGAGAAAAGAAATTTTTTTCACAGTTCACTAGAAAAGGCTACGTTTGTTTGAAAGAGATTAGATTTGTTCATTCTCTCATGAGGTCAGTTCTGCGTTGATTTCCCCCTTCTCCCAGGGGAGCTAGTTTTAAAGGGATTTTGTATTTTTGCTGTTCATTATAAGTTTGATGTTTCAGATAATACTTGTATGTCTTTTTCTTGACTTTGTATTTTTTAATTTTAGGGTTGAAGTATCCATTGATTTTTCTAAACTATTTGGAGATTATTTTGAGTTGTGCATAATGTTAGTGTAATATGCTTGTGTAGTGAGTACTATGCCTGCAACAGAATATTTCTTAAAAATTCGAGTATATTCGAGGATTTATTCAAACGCTCAATATCAACTTACAAGTAATTATTTTTCACCAATTATCTTACAATGATTTAGTGGTCCATTGTGTTAATATTTATATATTATATTATAATATCATACTACTATCTATATATATATATAAGATTATATATATATAAATATAATATATAGTATGTATGTAGGTATATGTAGGTATTGTGAAAATTTTGTTACAGTAAATAGTTATTATTATTTAGCGAAGATTTTAATAATATGGTTTGCACAAAATAATATTACAGATTCTTTTGTGTATGTTCAATGTGAAACATCGTATATATCTCTTATTAACGTGAACATGTGAAGATGGTCAATGAAACTTTTTATTGGTTAATTGAATATATTAATTTCAATTTACTAAGGTTTTATCATGTAATTCGTGGTATCTAAACAATACTACCTTATAGACGATATTTGTTTTATATTTTTCTTATCATATATCCAAATGTGTTTGCGGAAAGTCTATTGGTGGAATGAAATGAAGAGAGATATAGCAGATTTTGTAAGTAAGTGCCCCATTGCCAGCAGGATTAGCTTGGAATAACTTGTGGTCGTAGGTCCCGTGTTTGCGTCTCAGGGGTAGCTCGGGGTGTGACTCAAAGCACATGCAATATTTTAAAATGCAAGAAAATTAATAGTAGAAGAATAAAAAAATTGTGGTTAAAAGAAATGAGAGAAATTATTTTTAAAGTCTTATAGAAATAGTCATTTTGAAAAAATCACAACTTATTGAAAAATGAAACTCACAACTATTGCAAAGTAAAACTCATTGGAAAGGCACAAGTCTTTGGAAAAGTCACAAACTAGTTTTTAAAATTATATTTGTTGTGTTCTTTCAGAATAATCTTGAACTTTTAAAGTCCTGACATTTTTAAGAAAGTCATGAACCTTTTATAAAGTCACAACTTATTACCCCCAAAAATGACATTTCTAGAAAGTCACAACTCTTTCAAAAAGTCACAAATCATTGAAAAAATCAACTCTTTTGGAAATGCCACAACTCTTTGGAAAAGTCAAACTCAGCGAAAAGCAGAAACCTTTGAACAAAGTCAACAACTTATAAAAAAAGTCACAACGCACTTGAAAAAGTCACCAAACAAGTTTAGGGATATTTTAGTAATTTAAAATTCAGGTTAGGAGTTCATGCTTTTAAGGTGATTACAGATCATCTATCGATTATCTACTCTATCTAGTCCTAGCTATCTATCTAATCTCTCTCTCTCCCTCTAATATAGATATATATTATATATTATTATATATATATATATATAGAGAGAGAGAGAGAGAGATTAGAAGATAGACATAGTTATAGATATAGCTAGATAGATAGATCAATGGGTATAGAATCTTGACACCTTCTTACATAAAAAATAGTGCTTTTTGCTATTCTTAATTTTTAAATTAGAATAGTTTCCAAGTACGAAAACAACTCACTAATATTGTTTATTTTCATATCAACTTAACAACATGGTAAGTAAATAATTGCAATAGTTAGTGACACTTAAAATTAATAGGAGGGTGTTTTGTATGATCTGAGATAAGCTATGTCCAATGAACATTGAATATTGAAAAGATAGATTAGATGTATATGAGGTGAAATGATCATGTTGCTTCATGAATTTTTAGTACTGGAAATGAATGAGAAAAGTAGAAACATTTTATGTAGAATCAACAAGAATGAGGCTATTACATATTAAATATGATTGGATGTTTTGAAACTTCTTAATAATTTCAATGATTCAGATTTGTTGATGTAGTCAAATAATTCCTTTTGTTTGCTGTTGAGGAGATATGGTATTGAGAACACTATGATGGATAGCCTCCCCCAAAAAAAATTGTATGATGTGATCTCTCAACACAAAAATATAGGAAGCTTAGTGTGTCGTCATCTCAACCATTTAATGAAATGAAAATAAAGGCTAAAAGAAAACTTGTCCTTAGAGTTTAGAACAGTCTCCTAGAGTAGATGTAGAGTTTCCTTTTATTCTGATTCACTCTATGATGTTGATGAAACATTTCTAATTGAGTGATTTTGATGAATTTCGTCAAGCTATTAATTAGTGTAACCTTGAAGAACAAGCTAAATAGAAAGGTTGAAAAGGGTAAAGCTATATGAGCAACTATCTGGGCCTTGTAGGTATACATAATGGTTTTGAAGCCATGTAAAGTGCGAAAGGAAGATGGAGACGGTAAGCTTAGACAACTAGCTTTATTCTTTTCCTCCCTTTTTATTCACTCACAGAACTTGAGAGATGTTAGTAATTATGTAAAAAAGTTTCCTTATGGTTCAAGTATCTATGTGGCACAAAAAAGACATGGTGTGTGATCTTCTTCTCCTCAAATGTCTAAAACAAATTTACCTCACTCCTCTCATGTTATTAACCACGAAAGGTTGTTGAATATTGTAAATTAACGCATTTTGGGCGAATTCACATATTTTAGTTGAAAGACATAAAATTAAAATGTCTTCTTTACTTTTTAAAACTTGTAACTATAGCTCTTCTAGAACTTGGAACAAACTTCTTTACCTTCGTACTGAAACGCCCTAGCGAAAGAAGAGGAAATTGGAGATTTGGACTTGGAACCCTAGCTTTCTTCAGAACTGGAGAGAGAAGTAGAGGGGATGACTTGGATGTGGATTGGGGATTGCAGAGAATGAGAAGTTAGGTAGATTTTAGGATTGAGAGGTGCTATAGGTCTTTAAGAATAGGTCAAACGAGTGCATAGAATAAATAGAGAAAAATGACCCCAAAATATCCTTTAAGAATTAAACTGGCTAGAAGAGCAAGAATGATTTGATTGGAACCTAAGGTATGTATAACCTTGTTCTAGGCTCGTATTGTTAAACGGTTAAACCAATACACTTTACTAACCTTGTGTCCTACACATACATAATACCCACCTTTAGATTACAACATTTACCAACGTCTTGGTCTTCATTGTGGACTTTGACTAGCCCTTAGCATACATCATGACATCTCACTGGTAGAAAAAAAATGCGCAAAAAAAAAAACCTTTACATAGTGAAGTGTACTTAGACTTCTCACATATCATACATGGACTTAGCATAGACTCCTCCATTATGAATTTCACATAGATGTATCATTTCGCATAATCTTTTCATTTAACTAGTCTAATACTCTGTCTCACATATATCCACGTGAGCAAGAGTTACAAAGGTTTGGGCATAACCCTTACAAGTACAATATGTCACATATATGCATAAAACAATAGTATCAAGAATAAGGAAAGAATCAATGTCTTTAGACATAAGCAATAACTACTAGGAATAGAACAAGTGCACCATCTTCGAACCTTTGAGGCTCACCAATCATTTGGGAAAATCAAAGTCTTCTTGCAAAGGCCCCGAAGCACCGTCACAGCCCTAACCTACATATTTGTAGAAAAATAGGAATATGGGTTAGTACAACCACTTCTACTAAGTATGGAACATTAGCGCCATAAACCTTTAAATAACTGGCATAACGGGACCATTTGTTTTGAGCATTCTAAGTCATGTTGGAAAGCCTTGTGGTAACACATATAGAGAATATACAACCAATTATCAAAAACCCCATATGACATATTCATATACATATTAGTAACAACCACCAAATACGTTCATATAAGAATATCAAATTCAAGAGTTCATATCATCGAAGCATATAAGAATGTTACCAACAATCTCATGCCCAGCCTACAAGTGCAATTCTCATGTGAAACCCCGATAACCCCACATAATCAAGTAAACTAGAAAAGAGATCATAAGTAATGTCTTACCCCATATGACATAACATCATGAGTAGTCACCAACATACATATCAACTTAGACCAATATAATGTTCATCAAATGAAATCAACATCATATAAGAGCAAAATCATATAAGACCAACATGATACATTTCACTATAACACAAGTCCATAAGAACATAAGAACAAACTCCTATCACTCCCCTCAAGGTCAACTTATCTAATATATAGGTAAAAGTCTCATACCCTTACACATACTAAGTAGTACCCGCTTAAGTCACCCTAGTTAGTGTCCATCTTTATTACTTCCATTCATTCATTTTACTTTAAGGAAGAATCGCCTTAACCGACAATAAACCATGTGAGCAAAACATGGAATCCGGTGTCATGATACCCTAAAGCGAAAGAAGGTGCTCTACTTGCAAAGGTAGAACCAAACATGAACATAACATTCTAGGTGGATCCAATAGTTTGCATTCCTATGGGGGGAAACATAGTTAAGGAACTAAGAGATATAGTGGAAACTCATGTATGAACATTGCATGGTCTCTCCATCTCATGATAAACATTAGTGAACGCTACCTTCCTCTTGGGAAAGGAACCTATCCATCTAGTTCGCCCGTTAAGATTAAATTTTCCGTTTGAAATTCCTTTATGTCTTCGTATCATCGATCTTAATATAGTCCCATAGAGCACTAACCCCCTTGTATAATCATTTCATTAGTATAGGTCTAGGATGAGAAATTCCTTTCATTCAATTCACCATCCATCATTATGAGATCAAACATAGAACAATCATATCCCAAAATACCAGGAAACAAGAGAATTACTTCATTTGTATCATCAATACCCTTACCATGAATCTCCCCATTCAACATATTTCGACATGCCATCATAATCTCATATATCATCTTCTTAATCTATAACATCATCATACTTCAATTAAATATCATCTCATCAAAGATTCACACCACTATGAAGTAGGAACTCATCATCATACAGGACTTCTAAATGCTTCCAAAACATCTTCAAGATCTTACCGTCAAATAATCAAAAAATTGCAATGCTCACACTCTCATCACCATCATCGTTATAGTGAGTTTAAAAATAACAGACAATTCCAACACTATTTCTCATATAAAACTTCAATCATGGCTAGGGGTTAAATGAAAAAGGGTTCAATAATGAATCTTTTATAGAAACGTAAGTCAAAGACTAGAAACGATAACACTTCACACCATTATTAAACCATTGATTATCCATATAAACCAAAACATATACAAACATCAAACAATTGAAAAGGAATCACCAATTGAATAAAAGGACGCTTATATTTTTTGACAAGGAATAGTTAATTGAAACATATCTAATCAAGTGACTGGTAAATGGAACATATTGAAAACTCAAATAAATTTAGTCTCTTTATAATTTCAGAAGCGAACAAGGCACTTGATCCTGGTGGCGATTCATTCTTTTAAAGGATGTTTCTAAAGTCAATGGACTTAGGCGAGCAATATTGCGAAATTGTATATGTTAAACTACTAATTACGCGCTATAATATTAAAATGAGAGCTTTCATAACAGTAATTACATAGTTATTGAGAAATTTATGGATAAATACGAGTAATAATCCATATTATATATCGGCGAACGTTTTTTAATATAAAAAAATGGAGATATGGAAATAGCTACAATATTTTACCAATAAAAAATCGTAAAGCTAAATTCAGTGGCAAGTGAATGAAAAGGTGAAAATTACTGAAATGCTTACGTCCAGCCAAGTTCATAATCTGCAACAAATCTATGGTATGCAACTCATTAGGCTCTAGAACGATCAGAATGGTTGGGCGCTGGCAAAATTGCTGCATAGCAACAACATTAGTGTTGGTTAATTTTGTCTGAATTGATATATCTATTGCAGCAAGTATCATAATTACAATAGCAAGATCATATCATATAAATTATCATTACTCACTTAAACAGCTTACTAAATTGGGGACGATGATTCTTGGCAACATAGGAATGGAGGATGGAGGATAAGCATTGGTCTCAAAGATGATAGAGGAAAGAAATTTAAGTAATAGTAATATAATACCTATACATCACTCTTATATGGTGGTACTATTTGGTTAACTGGCCTTGTTACCTGTGTTTAGGAGGGTAAATTTCATGCGTCAAAGATGGAAATTCACGCATATAAAATAGTCAAAATTTTCTCCTCAACTACCGTCTATTATTCATAAAGGTGAGCACCAAGGGCTCTTACATTCTTTATATAATTGTTTCTCATTTTCGTCTAGGCTCTATGAAAATGTTTTCTTCCGTGCGCGGGCATGCTCCGTTGTGTCAAGTATGAGCAATTCATCTATTGTAGGTTTGATTCATAATGATTTTGAGTATTACGGATTATTATATTTTAATTTTATATCCTTTATGGGCAGAGCTTATGAACTCACATCTAGCCCTTCTCTCGTTGTTTCCGGCGATTTACAAATACAAAGCCATCTGATACACATTTGGACTTAATGAGGTTTCGCTACTCGCTAAGTGCGGATCTGTTTCGCTGTATTGTTGGATGAATTTGGTTGGTTCTAGACGGTAGTGAGATGTTTATAAAAAGACTGGGCTTTTTCAGATTATCACTCTTCAGAATAGGTTTCTTTTCATTTTTACTTTTCTTTCTTTGTAAATACGTATGGCTGTGTATGTGTATCCGTTTTATATTGTCTTATCAGATGTTCGATGATCTGGCTTTAGATTTAACGACATAGTTATAACATGGGTTTATCAAACGGCAATTTCTGTAATATTTTATGTCATTAACATCTTATAAGAGTTTTTCTACTTGCAGTTTTAGTGTTATATTCACTTATATGACCTCTCGTTCACTATTGTAGTTCTTATTCTAATGTTCTAATATTTATTTGGATATGCTCACATTCACTTTTGGGGGGTGTTCTTCTAATAACAATCTTTTCAATCGGCTCACCGGCCATCAGCAGGGTTGAGTAGGGTTGGCAAGTCACACCTAATTAATTCAAGTGAATGCATAAATATATGAGAGATGTAATTAAAAATGTATTATCTGACTTTAGTGTTTTCATATCATATAAATTTGGCATGCAACAGGTGCTAGCTTCTTGCATGAGACATGGAAGAGAATCTGCATGTCCGCTATAGTCCGAAATAGAGAATGTTTCTTTGAATCGATATAGATTAGTTTGCATTAATTTAAAAGAAATCATCAATGAAGTAGTGAGTACTATTATTGGCAAAACATCGCTTCTTCCGCAGATTATACATATTAGATAGCATTTAGCTTGCAATGTATGGCTAAACTTAAATAGGAGTCCGTGATATTAAAATTAAGAAAGATTCACTGCTTATATAATTGAAGATAGGTCCTTATATATCACAGATCATTTTAACTAAGATCCCCGTGTAAGCATATTTTTGCAAAGTCACTCATTCAAGTTATATAACAAATTTATATAGTCTCCCTTTAGCATAAAATTAAATCTCAATATCGCCGATCTAGCCAGTGGCTGTAGTTTTTCGAAGTCACCGTAAAGCGCCAAATTCAGATTATATACATATGTCTTGGATAAAAAGTGAGAGTTCATAGATACGCAATGTCTTATCTACTTCGCAATAGCCAAAAGACGACATAAAAATTGAACTAAAGAAACAATTTGAGATAATCATCTACACTCAAATAGAAAAAGGACTAATTATACATAACTGTTGGGACAATACTGCTAAGGAGAGATGATGATAGAGAATGTGGTGAAATTGTCATATAGATTCATCATCGCAGTAATACAAACAGCTCAGCTGCAACTATAACAAAATAACTCGATAGAGTCGCCAACGCAGCCTTTGTCCCCATAGCAACTTTATACAGAGATTGTAGTAGGTGGGCTGGTTATTTAGAGGGTTTAAACATTAAAGGTAATATGGTTTTTTGATATGCGCTTATATTTAGATATATGTGGTCTCAAGAAGGGTCTTCGAGGCCTTCGTAAACCATACCGGCCAAGCTTCACGTGTTCGTCAAGGAATTTGCCAAGGTCTAGGTTGGACCACTTTGTCATTTTGTAAGGGCCTAAAATACTTCAACGTCATATTCAGTTGTATGGAAAACGCCTGAGGGTCTAGGCTGATCGAAGCCCTTTTTTACTTTTCGTTTTAATTCTTCTCGTAAGCTTATATATTTTTAATACAATCAATTATAATATGTGAGATTTTAGAAATCAATATGCGTATATACTGAATTGCGTGTTATTTAAAAGCAGATCCTAAAAAAATAGATAATTATAGCATGTTCTCTTGGGGGCTAGCGACGCCGATATGGGCGGGCGTAGTATAAAATAGACTAAGGCAAAATGTATAGGATAGGCGAGGTCACGCGGAGACTTTATTTTGATGTGTCATATGGTAGGAAAAAAAAAAAAAGAAGAAAACAAAGAATGTGGATTTAGCTTCGAGCATAGTGCATTGATGTGGAGCAGCGTTATATTTACCAAATATTAGCCTTATACTCTGTAGTAGCTTTTTTATTCTGAGGACCCTTTATATTTACCTATTTGGTATCTGAACTGCCATTCAATTCAAGAATATTCAAGCTATAGTTTTTAACTTGATTTATTCTGTGTGGTGCTAGCAAAACACTGCATACGTTTCTAATACAAGCAAATATTTTGATTTCATCTTAGGTATATTTGTTCAATTTGCACCGTATGACACGAGCATGATATACATAAGTAAAACATCATTTTAGAATAGCTTCATTCTGTATTATGTCTGCTTTGTCGTGGGCAAAAGGCATATTTTTCGCATTCTATGTACGAGGCTGCATCTTTCCGCCCTGCCGCCGGCCATAGTTTCCCTTTATTCAATGAGCTCAAGTCAATGGTATTTTATCTTTCATATGCCTTATAAATTTCATATTTTTTTAGAGTTAATTTAGTTAGTCGTATTTGTGTCTTTATCCTATGCATTTGTCTCTTCTATTTATTTGAATTTAGGGTCTAGTGTCATCTGATGTTTTTTCTTTAAATTTTTTTGGAGATGATTAATTTTTATTTGTTCTGATTCGTTGTGAAATTATTAGGTCTTTGGTTAGTGTGTAGTGTTTCTGACTTTGAATGAATTTCATTAGAATATATTTGCGTAAGTTGAGCAGGGATTCCTAGCATTATTCGTAAAATCGTCACATTTCACCTAAAGTTCTAACTTAAATCTCTATGTGTATTAATAATATTGAAACTTTTTACACATGCAAACTAAGATTGGGTATTCTTTGATTTCTTAGTGTTAAAATTCAGAATAGTTTTCCATGTATGTTCCGACTATAATCAGCTAATAATGTTATTTTCTATCAGCTTCCACATCACATTCTTAGAGTAAATGATTGAAATAACTGTGACACCTTTATAGCTTATTATTTGTATTTGATCAGAGCTAACTTCTCATCCCTAAAATCCTCATTATATCTTGAAATATATTATGAGAATGTATGAGATGTAGTTCATATCATTGGTGCTTGGCATAAATTACATAGTTTAATGGATGACTGAAAATGTGGCAAAATACATTTGGATGTATGACTATCACAAGCAATGGGTGGCTAAGCATCATTTAAATTTTAATTTTTGATGTTTTAAAATTTCTTGATAATTTGAATGATGCTCGGTTATTTTGTTGATGATGCACAGATTAATTTTCTGTTAGTTGTTTAGGAAGGCTACCGCGTATTTGGCGTTAACCTAATGGAATATTTGTCCTTCGCCCATTAATATATATAGTGTTGATGCTGTCCTCCTTGCGAACCTACATGCAAAGATGGGTCAGTTGGTGTTTGCTCCTGCAATGCTAACCATCTTATAAATATGAAAATAATAAATAAAGGTTGTAATATGGTAGAGACATTGGTAGCTTAGGTGTTGAAGGGTTCGTTATATCGGTCCTGAGAATTAGGTTTAAAAAAATAGGCAATGACATTAATTACATAGAAAAAGATTCCCAATACCTTTAAGAAATTAACGGTCAGGAAGTGATCTCCTATTGAGTAAGGAGAGCTCTAAGTATGTGGACTCTATTCTATGGGGCTCGACGGTCTGCGCCTTAGAGATGAGTAAGCTCATATCTTGGTCAGAAATCTAGAGCAATTTCCCATATCATAATGCGGGGTAACCCATTCTACAATTTGTCGCAATTGCGCTACTCCTTTCATAGAGGCTGCTGATCTACTTGGTAGTAAGCGGCTCATATTTAAGGCGACCGAAATTTACCTTAAGCCTGCTATCAACTACCCTTCTGATGGAAAAGCCCATATATGACCCTATATGATGAGTCTACATCCCTCCGGCTATCATTGTTAATCTGTCTATAATATGAGTCTTAACCATTCTAAGACTCAATATTCAAAATAGTTGGGGGGGGGCCTTTCCTATGATGCCCGTAGGAGCTTTCTTATAGTGGCGGTGCTAGAGACCTGCAGCAATCCTAGGGCAACTTTAAGGGATATAACACTCTTAAACTCTTGCTATTTCGTACCTTCTATCCTTAATCAATTTCTGAGCTATGAAACTATCTTGGATGAATGCTTCATCGGGTCAGGGATGAGATCATATCACTGTTATTCTCTAGATTGTCTATCAGTTCGTCGACTTTTTACGCAATTGTCATAAGGTCTTGGGGGGGGGGGGTTTAAGTGTAGCACTCAGTCTCACCATCCACCATCTAGGGTAAAATATTCTCATAAATAGATAATAAAGAAGGTAGTTGTGTTGGCTAATTCTTGCAGGGGTGGGTCTTCTACTATTGATTTTCTTTAATTTGTGGCTAATCTTTACCTATCCATCTCACAGCTTACGATACTAAATATTTGTGACACTGTTAATTTAAGGACTATTTCCGCGCGTTTCTGTAAATGGAAGTAGTTCTTCTGTAGCATATATTAGCTTTATAAACTTTTTACTAGAAACAACGCTTTCGCTTGTATTCTCTATGTCATCTGGACAGTACAGACCTAGTATATCATTTATAGGGAAGTCTAATATTACCTCACAGATTTTAAACTACTTCACCAGTTGACTCCATCATAGGCGATCAAACCCTCATAATAGATGATTACAATTAATTTATTGGGAGGGAGTGTTGGAGGTCACTATATTATCTAATGAACGCTAAATATATTGTGATCGAACATCGATAGAGTGTATCTCTGAGACTTATTTATACATGTATTGGTGACGCCTTATTACGTGATATATTCTTATAGCTTGTATAAATTTTTAATTGATGTGAACTGTATACATTTATATTCTTTTGTTATTCTGAAACATCGACACGCTATGAGTATTGCATATATAATTTTTTAAAACTTGATATTGTGAGTGTTGGAAAAAACAAACACTTATACAATGACTAGCAAAAAATCTTTGATTTGATGTAAGAATAGGTCAATTGCGTAGAAAATTGACTAAGCATGAGACAAAGTAAATCTCATTTTTTTCATAGTTCATTCTAGATATGTGTACTTTTGGTTTGCAAAGGGTGAATCTTTTTCCATTGCCTCAGGCAGAGTTCTTGGTCCTCTGCAGTATATCGGGCATTCACCTTCTTGCCCCGCCCGTCCTTAACATCTAGTTCATCTTTCTTAATCTACGAATTCATATTCATTGAAGTATGCAAACAGAATAAAAGAGTGGGAAAGTTGAAATCAAGAAAGTCTTTTCTCACATTCTGTATATAATTTTGAACTTTGAATTCACAAAGGATTCACTTTTTCCATATATATTAACAATACTTACATAATGAAATACACATTACATTGCAATTCTTAAATTAATTGAAAACTCTAACAGACGCCCGCGCTACTGTAGGGACTGAAGCATCTAAAGGCATGGAACGTAGCCTTATGATAGTATAGGATTAAACGCAAGTACTGACGCAACATAATGAGGATAACTTTTCATTTCATTAACCAAGCAGACAAAACTCTTATGGCAGCTTTAGACCGTTTAATTGAGCCTCCACATTCCATCCTCGAATTAGAGCTATCCATTCTCTGAGACAGGGGGGAAGTCAATATTGCTTATGATATGTGGAGAATAAACATAGGCGTTTAGGCAATTACATATCTCGCCATTTTATTCCATATGCTCATATGATAGCTATCTTCTTGAAAGAGCTCAAAACCACTCATTCAACTATTTAGAAACCAAATCTTAAGGTGCCCTTGTTACATATTAAGTTATAATATCATCAACGCAATGTTGCTTTTAGAGCGAAAGAACGTGCTAAACCCCTCAATATTTGAACGATATATCATGTCTGAAAAAAAGACGAAGTTCAAATAGCAATCAAATATAAACACCAAAAGAAAGATAACAAAAATGATCAGGGCAAAGATAACCCAATTTTAGGATTTGAGATAAATTCAGGCACAACACCCAAAAATGGAGAAATACATATCATGGTAAGAGCCAGAATAGAGATGATCAAAGAAAGCCGTGTAATCTGTCAAGATCGGATAGCTTCAACATCCAAATATAACTAGCGCACCCTACAACTGACTATGAACAATAATCCCTGATAAGGCGACGGTGCGCATTGGTCGCACTATCTCTATGAGGCAAGTAGATTATAGTAGTTGTCGGTTATTTAGGGTTTAATGTGCATAAAGGTCTAAAGGTTTTATTAATGTCATTTATAAAGAAAATGAGGTGTTAAAAAGGGAAGACCCAGCGGCTGCTCAGAACCTTATCCTGGCTATGGTTCCCAAAGGAATTTGAATGAGCTAGGTGGATCCAGTCTCGTGCATTTTTTAAGGATCTAAAAACCTGGTGGACTGTATGCCAGGCTCTAGTGAAGGGTTCGAGGTTTTGGGCTAGCTTAGGCACTGGTCTTTTTTTTCTTATTTTTGTTCTAATTTCAAGTTTACATAATTTTATAGAGCTGATTGAAGTATAATGGAGAAGATTTTTTGAAAATATGAGTATATGAAAATCTTCTACGTTGTTTCGTAACAACAATCTAAGCAATAAAATCTACATATATTTACCGCGTCTATTGTATTTTGCATCAATACGGTTCAGAGGCGATAATTAGATAATGACTATCATAAACGTATGGGAGGGTATGGTGAGGCCACGAATATCATATCTATGTATGTCCAGATACATGATGTAATACTAGCTCGATTCAGAATAGATACTTCCTATGAGATAATGTACTCGAATTGTAGCCTGCTTTCATCTATTTACTGTGATATAGCCTTATAGCTTGTGTATGAATTTTATATTGGAACACTGCCTCTATATTATCTTTTGTTCCTGCAACTCGTTCAAGAGAAAACAAGAAAGAGAAAAAAAAGGACCTTATTTGTTTCAATATAATTTTAAGACAGATTGTATGTGTGGCCGTGTTGCGACAAACACTTATACGTTGTTAAATAAGCAAATCGTTTGATCATCGTAGTAATATTTCAATATGCAGCTTATATAATATGACTAGCATGAGACTTTAAAGAAAAACTTCTATTTTTCAAATAGTTTCTTAACTCTTAGATAATGTCACCTTATGTTTGGCTAGAGGTAATTTTTTTTTTTTTTTTGCCATCTCTGCATGAGGTTGGTGCTAGTTCGGCTCCTCTGCCTTGATTTACCCGCTATGTCTTCTCCGGCGCGGCTACATAGGCTCTGCAGTCAAGGGGGCATTTTGGTCTCTATGTATATTTCATTATAAAGTTTCTTCTTAAGTTTTTCGAAGTATGTTAGGCTTCGTATGGTCTTTTCTCTCTTTCTTTTTTTTCTATTTATTAAATTTAAGGCGTCGTAGTGCTCATCGAATGTTGCCTAAACTATTTAGGAGATTTTTTATTTTTCCGGCACGTTAGTGTTAAATCTTGTGTAGTTCGTATTGTGACTTCAATAGTATATATTGTCTTTACTTAGAGTATAACTAAGCTTTATTCATTAAGCGTTTGGTCTCATATTAAATCAAGCTAAATTCCTATTAGCTTTTTCACCATATTGGTTCTTAGATTGACTCTAGGTGGTCCATTGTGTTTTACATTCTATATATAATCTATATGAGATATTTATATATATACGCGGAATGTCGTATTAAGGAATCGATAGAGTGCACCTATAACCGGAAAGCGGTTGTTAGCACCCTTGAGTTGCACTAAATAAATAGGCCGCTTATATTGGCTATTCTTATTTTTAAAATATGATTCGCTAAGTATAAGTAAACTTCACGTCTAGTTATTTTTATATGTGTCATATTCACTTAATAACTAGGCTCTGATAGAGTAAACTAATTTGCATAAATATGACACTTTTAATTAAAAACGTAGAGGGTGTTTCGTATATGATCTTAGGCGATAATTCCTATAGTTCTTATTTAAGGAGACCATTAATCTTAGAAAGATAATATAAATGTAGATATGAGTTGCGAATATCATATTGCATGATAATTAGTGAGTGGAATAGGATGTATGAAAATGGATAGAAAGCATTTGATATGTGAATCAAAAGTAATGATGGGCTTATAGCATGCTTTTAAATATTGTAATTGTGATGTTTTAAATTTCCTTCTCATATATTGTGGAGATGATTCATGATTTTGTTGATGGCATCAAAAACCTGTTATTATTTACCTATGCATATCAGTATGTTGAGGGGTCTTCTGCTAGTTATTGGGGTAGGTGAGTAGAACGCGGAAACGCTAAACAGGATGGACTAGAGAAAATAGTGGAGTGTGTTTGAGGTATAGGTGGTCCGTCGTGGTAGAGTGAGAGGTGGATGATGTGTTGTTGATGTAGGAATGGGGAGATGTGGCGGTATGGTGGTATGGGTATCGGTGGGTATGCCTGTAGTGTGGGCCAAGATGTGGTGGTTTGGGGGGTGATAGTTTGTGGTGGGATGGGTGTGTAGGTGTGGGGTGGGGAGATTGTTCTCTGTGGCTGTGAAAGGGAGTGTTGACAGTGTGGGTGGATGTTATGTGCGTTGGTTAAAGATGTGGTGGTGGGGGGACTGGTGTGTAGTTTGGAGAGGGAGATTGGGGGGAGGGTGGGTGTGTGTGGGATTTGGTTGAGTATGGGGGGGGGGGAGGGGGGATAATTGAGTTGTGGGGGGGGATTGGGGATTTTGGGGGGGGGGTGGGGGGGAGGGGTTTTGTGTTTAGGTGGGCGTAACAACGAATGCTAGATATAATAAAAAAAATGCCACCGGCGGCCCTAAGTAGTCAAAAATGGTGTTGAAGTGTTTTCCTGCCTGCACAAAAAGATAGTTCATGCTTGTGTGTCTTCATATCAAGCTACCATTTAATGAATGAAAATAAGGCTTAAATGAAACTTGACGTTAAGGAAGTATAGTCTGCGCTAAAAGTAGAATGTAGATGGCAGTTTTATTCTGATTCACCTCTATGATGGTTGATGAAGACATTTATAGAATTGAGTGATTTTGATGGATTTGCTTCAAGAGCTTAGTCATCCTAACATGCCATAGAACAAGGTAAATACGAACGTTGAATATGGGCACTCTGATACGAGCACATGCCTGGTGCGCGTGTAATGTAGGTATATATAACTTTGGTATTTGAAGATCATTTATTTAAGTGCATAGAGGGAAGTGCGGGAGAAGTTGATGTCTTGGAACGCCTTGAGTTTCTTCGTCTTAAGAACTTGTGGGAGAGATTAATTAATGGTATGAAAAGAGTTGTTCTATTGTGTTGCAATTATCTTGTAGCAAAAAGACAAGGTTTGTGATCTCTTTGGGGCTTCAGCATGTCTTTAAACCTACGACTTCTCTCATGTTTTTCACGACACGAATAGTGTTTGGTGCTACTGTAAATTAACAATACGTTTTGGTGGGGTTCGATATAACATTATTCTCTATGTAAGACTTCATCAAAATTAAAATTATCTTCTTTACTTTTTATGAAGGGCCTTGAAATTCTAGCTTTCTTACTATAGATGTTTGAACAAGCATTTGTTATATTACCTAGTAAAAATGTCCTAGCAATAAACAAGAAGTACTATTGGAGGACGTTTGGGTCCTTGGCTTTCTTCCTAGATAGTCTGGTAGAGGAGAATTAGAGGGGAATGTAACTTGGAAATGTGATTGGGTAATTTGTAGGTTTATGAGTATGTAAATGTAGATTTAGGGTATTTAGTGGTAGCTATATACTTTCTTATAATAGGTCAATTATGATGTGCATGTACATTAAATACAGTTACAAAAAATGTCCTTTGAGAATTAACGTAGGGGCGGACATATGATCTATGATTGGGACATAAGCTATGTAGTACCATTCTGATGGCTCGTTACTAGTCATACCGTTGGAGAACCATTTCTTCGAAATTGTCATCACTTTTCACATAGAGACTGTGCATTCTATGATTTATGCCAAGTATCGCCTACGCCTTTATGGGAGCTCACTTATCGCTGCCCAGTTTCTACACGACGGAATTACTAAGCCTAGAATAATTATATCCACCACCCCAGATATGACACATCTAGATGATACAATCCTCGACCGCATCTATTTGTAGTCCCAACATCAGATGTCTCTCCACCATTTCTGACAACTCAATCAAACTAACTCAACTACTCTTCTTCTCGATGACCTCGTGTAGGTTTTCTTATGTTTGTTGGGTCTAAGGAGTTCACTCGTTCCTGAACCAAGAGCAATATATCTGACTGCTTCGCTTGCAGATCAACTTAAGTCGAAATTTTTTGAAATGTTTACAACACACTAATAGAATGCTCATTCTCATATCACTAGTTATTCTCATCTAATTGTGAATCAAGGTTTGTCCTTTCTTTGATAAATTGTGAAAATTTTTTGGTTGAAACCAGTGATAAGTAAAATTTCACCATCACCTAGGTTATATGTACTGCCCAAATATATAATAAAGAAGCTAGTATGTGTTGTTGATTTCTCTTTATAACTTTATTGATTCTTTATTTATTTGCTTGCTAATCTTTACTCAGCCTATCTGGCGCATTTATGACTATGTAAGAATTTTGTGGCAATGCTAAATTAGGACATCTTTCTGGATTTGGTACTTAAAATGAAGAATTTTCTCTACTTCATACATATAGCTTTTCTACTGACGACCTTATGTATCACTATAACTCTTGTTGAAAGACTACCTGTATTACCTTTTACCTTTGCTAGTATAGTACAATATTAGAAGAAAATTTTTTAAGTAGTCGGGTCTGGTACAAATTGTACTTATAGAGATCATAAAGCCAGCCAATCTGGGGTACACATATGATAATTAATTGCGATTATTTCTTGACAATAGTGTGTGTATCTACCACAGTATATATCGACTTGCAGCATAGTACAATGAAATGCAAAAGTAATGCATGAGAAAATTTTGGAGAGCCATTCATATTTTAAATAGGAAGACGCAATGTCTAAACCAGAAGTATCATGGGCGCTTATAAACTCCTAACAAATGGCTATGATAGGTAGAGGACAAAATATCTCGTGAAACAACAAATGCATGTAGGTCTTATTTTAATGCAAGATAGTTTGCCGCTAGGGTAAATTGGATGCTTTGTTTTGCGCGCACAATTTGGCAGGCTGGCATGAATGACTAATTTTAATAAAGGGCTAACAACTCACCGCATTTTGGTTCGATAAGCCCTTTCAATACAAAGGCTACAAGGTAGTGGGCCACGTCACAATCTATATAGAGATCGCATATTTCGATATGTCTACTTGTCAGCAAGACGATCTATTTTTCTTATGGATATTCTCCTGAATGTTTCGGCAATATCATATTATCGTCTGTGAATTAACGGTTTTCTATATTTGGATGTAATTGTTGTTATATATGTGTGATACGATAGGAAGCTTTTGTTTAAATGATAATTGTTGTAAAAATAACAGCTATTTTATGGAATTTAGCTTATCTCATACCAAGTAAACGTAAGCCAATAATGATGATGCGGCATAACCTTGGATTCAAATGCATATCCACAATCTCATCTGAAGCGCTTGTACGCATGCCCTAGCCTGGTTCTGGCTAGCACATATATTTCTAGTGACTGGTCGACGTTCACCTGCACCTTCCTAATGTACAACTAGACCTTAATTCTATACACCAACATTTTAAAAAGAAACAAACTAGCACTTCTAATTTGCTTCGCCCTTCTAGCACCGCTACATCTGAACACCTCGTGTCCACAAACGTTTTATTGCACTTAGATTCATATTCAAGTTTGCATGTACGCATCTGTGTGCACGGCCGGGATCATCCCACAGTTGTAATTGGCGTCTGGTCCTCAGAGTAAGACTTAGCACTAATTTCCCTTATCATACATGCATGGACATATTGCATTATATTAAAGAATTCGTAATTTAAACATTTACAATAGTGTAAGTGTCTTAGTACTTCTCACATTAATCATATATGGACTTTAGCTATAGACTGCGCTCAGGCTTATGATAGTTTATATAGATCTATAATTTAGCATGGTCAATTGCAATTTAAGTATTTAAATACTTTGTCTCAGCATTATATCCATTTAAAATCAGGAGTTAAAAAGGTTTGGGCATAGCCTTTAGTCGAAGTACATTATGTCATGTCTGTACACTTAAATAAAAACAATATCTCAGAGAATAAGGAAAGTATAAGTGTCTTTTAGAAATAGAGCAATACGTACTAGGATAGATACAATTGTCACACGCAGCTCTCGATATCTTTGTAGGACTCACTAACACATCGGAAACTGTTCTCTCTAAGCTTCTTATAAATTCCCCGAAACTCCTTGTAACAGGGGCTAAACTTACGATTATTTGTAGAAACCTAAGGAATTGGGTTATTACACACAAGCTATACCCCTTGTATCTAGAGTATGGAATACAGTAGCTATCATTAAACACGCTTTGTAAAGAAGGCATAAAAGGGACTGCAATTACTTTGAAACATGTTACGTCATTCGGGAAAGGCCTTTTGTGTGTTACACTATTATGATAGGGCATATACAATCAAATGGCTGCAAAATCGGCATAATAAGACGTAGGTCTGCATATTCAAACATTGTAACAACTACCAACCATAAGTTCATATTGTATCATATATTGATGCAAGAGTTCATATAATCGAGAAAGTGGCATATAAAACACTTACTGCCAACAATCTTATCCAAACCTTACAAGTACATACTCATGTGAAGCTCCCTTATCCAACATAATCAAGTAAACTAGTAAAAGAGAGTCATACAGTATATGTCTTTACTGCTGATATGACCATAACATCATGAGTATGTACTAACATACCTAATCAATTAGACGCATTATAAGAGTTCATCAAATGAAACTAAACATTCGATATTAGATGGAACATGCTATAGTATCACTATACATTTCATTTAACTGACAAGTGTAAGACCGACCAGTCCTATGACTCCCCTTGTCAAGGTCAAGCTTGTGTAACACATAGGTACAAAGTATCAATAGCCCTATGCCGCATAGGTTAGTAGTACCCTTTAAGTGTCACCGCTTGAGTTAATGTTCGCATATTTTTGGATTACTTCGCGATTTAGTCTCATTTTTGCTTTCGTGGGAACAATAGTGCATATTAACTAAACAATAGAGCTATGTGAGCTAGAGACATGTATCTGGTTTCAGAAACCCCTAGAACTGAAAGAAGGTGATCATACTTTCGGCAAGGTAGAACCTAAAATATGAACATAACTATTCTATGGTGATCCATTAGTTTGCATTATTACGGGGGAAACATAGTTAAGGACAAGGAGGATATAGTGAAACTCATGTATGGATATTACACACTGTATATAAATGCATCATGACGATTAGGTGAACCCAATTACTCTTGTAAATGGACACCTGCCATATCTAGTCTCGCGCGCTTGTGGCTAAAAATAAATTTCCTTTGATAATGCGGCTTTAGGTGCATTCTTAATCATCAAATATTTATATGCCTATTAGGAGTACTAACGTCCTGTTGTATAATCATTTTCAGTATCGACATTAGGTATAGGATGAGTAATTTCCCCCTTTAATCATCAATTCGCATCATAGTGAGTAACAACACATTACGGTCATATCATTATAAGGGCAGCAGCAAGAGAATTGACCTCGTCAATCTATGTATTGGCATCATAAACCCTTACTTACGGCATGATCTCACATCATTCACATATTGCAGACATTCCATCATAGGATAACTCATCTAACATCTTCTTTAATCTAGCACAGACATCATCATACTTTAATTGAATATCATCATAAACCAAGCATTATTGAAGTAGGGAAGCATAATTCTAAAGGTCTTATTCATATATAGGCGTTCCAATAAGCATTCTTCAAGATTTACCGTTCAATTCGATTAAAAAATTTCAATGATTACTCTCGTCATCGTAATGCCTTATAGTCTAATTAAAACAATATACATATCACATCCAAATCTGATCTATATTACAAACTTCATTAGTATCATAGGCTGGGTAGGGAAAAAGGTGTTGCAAATAATGAATCTTTTATATAAACTAGGTCACAAGACTAATGACTTTAACAACTTCACGCATTAATTACCCATAGTTATTATCAAAAATAAATCGGCAACGACAATAAGAGACTCAAATCAATTTGTATAAGGAATTCAGTGCCAAATTGATATGTAAACCGCATTTTTTGCAGCCAGATACTAGGATTGAACATATCTTAAAATCAAGGAATGGAGCTAGGGGCCGACAATATGTTTTGGCCGTATTTTTTTTTCAATTCTTGTTAAATATTAATGTGCCCATATAATTTAAATGAAGAAGCTTTCATAAAAAATTCAAATAAATAAAATTATTGAGAAATTTTAGGATTAAATGACGGAGTCAAATTCGAGAAAAAAAAAGAAGATAATAGATAGGGCCTGAACATTTGGTAAGATTTAAAAAAAGGAGGATATGAAGAATAGCACAAATATTTTAGTGGCAATAAGAAAATGGAAAGATAAATATGACAAAGTGAAATAATAGGTGAAATAGATTACTAACTGCTTAATCCGTTCCTAAGTTCCCTTAATGTGCAAGCACTCATGTATGCAGACTTCATTACCTAGATCATGATACAGAAATGGTTGGTCTGTGGCAAAGTTGATGCAACATACATTAAAGTTGTGGTAACTTTTTGTCTGAAATTGGATAAATCGAGGGAGTCAAATATTAAAAATATAAGGTCATATCATTAATATCCTTATATCTTAGGCCTGACATGAATGACATTCTTGTCGAACATAGTATGGAGTTACGGGGAAACGATTTTGCAAAGATGATAAAAAGAATTAAGATACGTAAATATACCAACACATGACACTCTAATATGGGTATCTTTAGAGTTAGTCCCTTGAAATTTCCACTAAGTGGAGCTTTCTTTAATGGAAAGTACCTATAAAAATAGGTCGACGAATTTTTCTCCCAGAACTACCACATATTCAGAGAAGTGTTTAATAAATACTGCTTTACATTGCTTAGATTCGGATCTCTTTGCGTCTAGCTCTGGAAGGTTTTGTGGTGTTGAATGTTGGCTCCGTCGCCTAGTCATTGTGGGTCAGTATTGACAATTCTGCTATTGGGATTTTGATCATGAATGTATTTTGAGTATTATATTATTATATTTTTAATTTAAATCTTACAAAAATAGCAGCTCCAAATAACAACTCGAGTACTTAACGTTGTTTGCAGTCGATTTGGACCAAGATATAACTAATTGTTATTTACAATTGGACGAATGAGGATTCCTTATGCAAATCATCTTGCGATGGTGTATGAACTTGGTGGGTCTAGGGTTTTTAGTATGTTTTAACCCGTTTTTCAATCATTTTTTCTACATAGGTTTGCTTTTTTTCTTTTTTTCGTTTTTAGGCTGTTTCGTTGTTAATATGTGTGTTTGTGTATGTGTATTCCTTTTTTATTTGTCTTAAATCGTATGTTCGATATCTTTTTTAGATTAACACTTACTTTATTACATATTTATCATGCAATTTCTCTATTTGTATGTTTTAAATGTTATAGTAAAGTTTTATTTTTTTACTAACTTTCCAGTTTAGTATGATTATATGCACTTATAGACGTGTTATTAATTGTAGTTTTTTCTAATATTTATTTTGATATGTGCTTAACTTGGTCTATCTAATACAATGCTCGTCAACAACCTCACATCCACAGAGTAGAAGTAAGTGTTTGGGGCATGCATATTCTAATTTGATTCAAGTGAAAATTAAAATAATGTGATATTGAAGTAATGACTTATCTTGGCTAAGTGTTTCACATATACTTTCAATCATCTAGCTTCTTTGCATACATGGAAAGAGTTAATGCAATGTCCGGCTAATACAGTTATGAACTGAAATGTTTTTGAAGTATTCATTTAGTTTCATTGTATATAGAAATTAATGAAGTTTGTAAGTATCTATTAAATTGCAAAACATCTCTTAATTTTCACCAACACAATAATAATGGGGGGGGGGGGGGGGTTTTTTTTGGGGGCAAAATATGCTTCAACACATTTTGGGGGGGGTTCATCGAGTTTGGTGCACAGACTTATACGGATCGATAGTCATGTACTTTGCTATATATTGATAACGTTATGTAATTTTCTATCTATATTATGTAGTTATCTGTTGTTTATTTGTCTATATATGTTCTACGCTAATCTAATGCGCATTTAGGAACTATGAGTATCATTACGATTACCTGGAGTATCGCAAAAACCATAATAGAGTGTTTGAATTAGTTGAAGGTTCCAAGAAACGGGATTTCGAGCTTTCTTGATATTAGTTGAGAGTTAGGTTTCTATATCTCCTTTATTATAGAATACCCTGAGTAGGGCTATATTCTTGCCAGACACTCATTCAACATTTAGAAACACATCTAAAAGGTCCCTTTACGCTAAAAAGTTAAATCTGCATTAACATCAATCTTTGTAGTCTTCGAAAGACCTAAAATCCCCAATCTAGATGATATATCATGACTAGTATCTAAAAAGTGAGTAGTCAATAGGCATCATAGATGGAAATTAACCAAGAAGACATAGAAAATTAAGCATAAGAAAACACAATATTAGTTTATAATATTCATCACATCACCAAAAAAAGTGGGAGTTGAAGATCTACAATCAATGTAAGTAAACCCACAAGTGTTAGGATGTATAAGAGGTATGGTGAAATCAGTCTAATAGTAGTTCGTCTCTCACGCGAATAATAACCAGCTGGGTCAACTAATAACATAAATACTCCTGTCCTCAAGCCTGCGCTTGTCGCACCATAATCCTTATGACAGAAGTAGATTGTGTAGTGTGGTTGTCTGGTTATTAGAGGGTTTAAACATAAGGGTAAAATGGTTTGATATAGCCTTATATTTAGAAAGTGTGTTAAAAAGGCCGGGCCTAGAACATCGCGGCGCCAAGGCTCACGTGCTCAAGGATTTAAAGGCTATTGGTGGACCTAAACTTGTCATTTGAAGGGCCTGAAAATTCTCAGCTCAACTAGTTGTAGAAAGTTTAGTCTAAGGAATGACCTAGGCCGCTTTTTATTTCGCTTTTTTTTTGGCTTTTATAAGGTTTTATTTTATACATCAGAGATGAAAAAGAGTAAGATTTTAAATTTAAAACGCAAAAATGGAAAACAATTCATGCTATTTCAACACACAGCTATAGAGCGATAAAATATATATACATTAGGCACGTCTCTTGCTATGGGCAGAGGCTACAGGCGGTTATGTCTGAGCGTAGATAAAGAGTGACCAGGGAAAAATGTAGGAGGGTAGAGGCTAGGGTCGTGTTCGAGATTTCGTATGTACTTGAGATACATGTTGGATTATAGCGGCGTCGATCTAGTGTATTGTGGAGAATAAGATGTTTCTTGTATTGTGAGCCCTCATTATTTACCAAATATAGCCTATACTTGTAGAATTTTTATTGCGAGACTATCCTTAATTACTCATTTGTTATCTGAGACTGCATCTCTAGTGATTTCTGTATAATTTTTAACCTTGCTATTGTGTTGTGTTGCACTAAACACTCATAACTTTTCTTGTAAACTAAACAAATCTTTTGTGGATTCTATCAGGATATATTTCTAATCTACGTATGCCTAGGCTTGATAAGGCAAAGAGTAAAATCTATGATTAATACTTTCCTCTAGTATATGTCTTGCTGTTGTTTTTCAAAGACTCATATTATTTTCTCCGATTCTCTCTACGAGCTTCATTTGCGGCCTCGCGATTATTCCCGCAGTTCATCGACGAGGCAGTCAATTAAAGGGCAGATTTTATCGTTTGTTGTGCATTGATAAGGAATTCTTATCTTTATATCAATTTATGTTGTTAGTTGCGACTGATTTCTTTATCTGCTTGTTATTTTGCTCTTATATTTTAATTTTGGGTCGACTACTTTCATGTGATTATTTTCTAAGATTTTTTTGGAGATTCTTATTTTTATTTGTGCCGGGCGATGTAGTGTTAATGTGATTTTGTAGTGGGTGTTATGACTTGAGAATGATGTTTGTAAATAGTAATATGTTGCTAAGATTGAGCAGATTCTAGGATTATTCGGAAATCTGCATATCACCCTAAAGACTTCTAAACTTAATATCTCAATGTGTATAAAAATATTGATATCCGTTGTTAGCGGCCTCAACCAATATAGGGATTTTTGATTTCTGTAGTTATAATTATAATATTTTCCAGCGTTTCCGAAAAATTGCACCTAATAATGTTAGTTTTCTTATCAGATTAAACACTCCATTAAGTAAAATTATTGATATATAACTGTGGCATTTTCACCTCATTAATTTTTATTGGCATCTGAGGCTAAACTATTCAACGGAAACCATTGTATCTCTTGAAATATTATAGATGTAGGGTACATGAGGTTGCATTTCATGCGTTCTTCATAAATAGCATAGTAATTGGATGCTAAAATGTGGAAATATTGGATGTAGAATCAAAAGCAAGAATGGTGTACTACATATTAAATATTGTTTTGATGTGTTAAAATTTCTTGATAATTTGCAATTATGTAGTATTGTTTTTGGTGATCAATTAATTTACGCTCTCATTGTTGGAGGAGCTAAGAGTGATTGCGTAACATTAATGATGATGTGTCCTCACCCTTATAGAATATTATAGGTATGAATGTAGTCCTCCTTCAATATTTAAAGTATCAGTTGGTTAGTTCTTTTCAGGGCTCAACGTCATTTCATGAAATGATCAAATCAAAGGCTTAATGATAGGAGTTGGTATAGGGTCTGTGTAAGTGGTTGAAAGGTGAGTTATAGGTCTAGGGATATGTCAAACAACATATGGCATAAGTACATTAAATACGATAGATAAAAAGGATCCAATACTTTATATGAATTAACTGGCGGAATAAATAAAGGCTTAAATGAGAGAGTTGGTAGCTTTAGGGGTTGAAAGGTAGTTATAGGTCTTAGAAATAGGTCAAACAACATAGCATAGACATTAAATACATAGAAAAGGATCCAAATACCTTTAAGAATTAACTGGCGGAAGTGATTTATTATTGGGACCTAAAGTATGCAGACCTTTCTATGGCTCGTATTGTTCAACTATAGAACCAACTTCAGAAATCCAAAAATTATCCACTTCATGCGGAACCATTCTACAATTTGTCCAATTTCCTACTCCTCGTAGAGCCAACTTATAGAACTCAATTTAAAGCACGAAATTTACTAAGCCCAAAACCCTCTACGGAACCCATATATCACCCATATGACTGACTACATCCCTCCCTATCCATTTGTAGCTCCATAATAAGAGTCACAACATTTCTAAAACTCAACTTAAATATTTCCTTCCTATGACCCGTAGTACTTTTTATAGTCTGTAACTAAGACTCACAATTCTTGCTTCAAGGTTTCAATCTAACTTATAAATTTCTGAAATGTAACACTAATGATAATGCTTCATCTCATATCACTAGTTATTCTTCTAATTGTCGATCAGTTCGTCCCTACTTTGATCAATTGTCAAAAGGTCTTGGTTGAAAGTGAGAGTCAAGTCTCACCATCACCTAGGGTAAAATACTCATAAATAGCTAATAAAGAAGCTAGTTGTGTTGCTAATTCCTCTTCTTCTACTATTGATTTCTTTAATTTGTGCTAATCTTTACCATCATCTCACACTTATGATACTAAAATTTTGTGACATGTTAAATTAGGACATCTGCCTTTTGTAAAATGAAGAGTATCTCTACCATATATATCTATAAACTTTTTTACTAGACAACCTTTCACTTGTATCATATGTCTTATGGAAAGACAGACCAGTATACCTTTATAGGGAAGTACTAATTTTAACAACAAATATACATGTATTGTGAGCCCATTTACGTGATATAGTCTTATACCTGTATGAATTTTTATTGTGAACCATTCTATTTATTCTTTTGTTATCTGAACACATCGAACCTCAGTATTTCAATATAATTTTTAACTTGATATTGTGCGTGTTGAACAAACACTTATACATTGACTAAGCAAACAAATCTTTTGATTTATGTAAGAATATTTCAATCGCGTAGAAAATGACTAGCATGAGACAAAGAAATCTCATTTTTCATAGTTCATCTAGATATGTGTTCTTTTGTTTGCAAAAGGCATAACTTTTTCCATTCTCTCATGAGCTTAGTTCCTCCATGATATCCACCCCTTATCCCACGAGCTCAGTTCAAGGTCATTACGAATTCATTGAAGACGCAAACCAAATAGAGAGGTGGAAATTGAAATCAAGAAAGGATTCACTTTCATATATAATTTGCTCCCTTTGTCGTCCACAGATTACTTGCAGGCTACTAAAACTGAAAAATTTGAACAAACGCAGAAAAAAAATGGGTCATCACTTGGAAAATGGACCATAACATTACCGAAAGTTGAAAATTAGAAGTGAGGAATTAATAAATACTCATAAGAAGACATAATTACCAATTTCTTCAATTAATGTGAAACTCTAACAACCCGCACGTAGGACTGAACAATAAGCATTGACCATAGCTTCGATTATAAGTATTTAACTTCCCCCAATATACATATGAGAAAATTTTATATTTCATTAACCAAACGTATAACCTCTTAATGCACCAACACCTGGAATTAAGCATGTGAAAAACAGGGGGGAGTCCTAGATTGTGAAGTGAGAATAACATAGGCTTTGAAAGATTTATTTTGATTTCGCGTAATTAGTGTAATATGTCTTGTGGGTGAGTACTATGCTTAATAGAATATTAGTGTTAAATTCGAGTAGTATCGTAGTTTATGATAACGTCATCAATTATCAACGTAAATTACTTATTACTTGTAACCGAATTGTCTTAGGTATTGATTTAGTGGTCCATTGTGTTAATAATATTGTTAAATTTGTGTTACAATAATACATTATTTATTGCAAGATTTTAATAATTATGGTTTTCACAAATAATATTACAGATTCTTTGGTATGTCAATGTGACCATAGTATATATCTCTTATTCACGTGAACATATGAAGAAGGTCAATGAAACTTTTTATTGGTAAATGAATATATTAATTTCAATTTACTAAGGTTCAACATATAAATCGCAGTGAATCTCAATTAATAACCTTATAGACCGATATTTGTTGTATAGTTTTCTTTTCATCTATCCAACTGTGTTGCCACGGTATTTACAGTAAAATGTTCAGTAGTCATATGAACATGTGAAAAGATAAACTACATTTTATTTTTTAGAACTATTTTATTTTTATATTGTGGAAAATGCATGATACTCCCTCAACTTCTGCATGAAAACTCCGAGAAACACTTATTTTATTACTAATGTCCTCTTCCCCCTGAACTTATTTTAAATTTTTTTACCCCTTTTTCGGCCTAGTGACACTAGTAAAAAAATGTCAACACATGATGGCTCACAAGATGGTGCCACGTAGTTGTATTGCAATAATTAGTAATAAGTAAGAAAATATATAATGTTAAATTACTAGATTAATTGGTACTAGTTGTCTTCAATAAATTTTGATCAATAGTTCGTAAGATTTTTGATTTAGTGTAGGGACAAAATGAAAAAATAATTCAATAATATGAAAATAAGATGTAGTTGGTAAAATTGATTTTTAACTGATTCATAATATTTTCAACATATTGTTTCATATTTGTTGCCGAACGAATCGTCATAATCTTAAAATAATATATATTCTGTTAATTTAAAATAAACTTGTTAAGTTGATAAGACCTTTGTAAACATTATATATATTATTATATGAATGTATGAACTTTTATCTAATTTATTTAATTATTAGATGACAGGCAGATAATAAAATTGTATCCTTGCTTAATTCTTCTATTGTTGGCAGAAAACATTGAAGGAAATAATCAAAGGTGACTTATCACCACAACCATGCACTTAGATGTCAAGGTACCAAGGAAACACTTATACAGTCAACTGATTTAGAATGTGATCTAATAAATTATTAAGAAAAGCAATCGACAAGGTTTGTCATACGCAAATATGGGCACACAGTAATACACTTAATAAAATTGTATTTTTATGTGTTGACAGAAAAGAAACTGTCTTCCACTCACATTTAATAGTAATCAACATATTACTAAGATCAAAGGATCGTACTTACAACCTTATTTAAACTCACCCAATGAAAACAAATTGTAAAACACCCACATAGCCAAAATAAACCAAAAGTCGATTTTTTCAAAAAAATAGCAGTGCAACAAACAGTGGCATCGAAGGTCTGTAGGACAGACGACGGTCCATAAGTGCACAACCGTTGATTGGGTTCAGAAACTCCCAAAAATTCAGCCGGGAATATTGGGCAAAGTCTTGATCGACGGTCCATATGTCAGATGACGGTCCGTATTCCGTGACCTTCAATCGAGACCTCCATCCACCCACTCCTTACAAGAGCTACGGATGACCAACAAAGTCTGTAGGTGGAAAATTTGCAGGCAGTTAAGGGGAAATGCAGTTGGGTCAACTTCAAATGATAATAATTGTAAGCAAAAAATGAATTAGGTGTCCCATGATATACCCACAGATAGATAATGGAATTATCTTTCCATAGCTACCGACCTTGCTAAAATCAGACCTTTGAATAAAATGTTATGCCTATTTTAGTAAAGGCATGTCGAACACGCCCTGAAGACGGACCCAAGAACAGGGCGTCGGCCAGACGATGGACTGTCAGTCATGGCCGTTATTTGGCCCGATAGCAACTTTTCCAAAGGTCTTTTTGACCTTTCCCACTCTGTTTAAACCCTAAATTACGTCATTTTGACCCTAAATCATCAAATTTTAGTCAGTTAAAGCTTGGAAACATGATTAAAACATATCCAAGTCAAATCATAAAATCATACAACCTAAAACCTTAGAAGCAAGAGAGGAGATAAAAGCTCAAAATACGCCCTAGTTCCAGAAACACCACAAGTTCAAACGCTCCAGCCCAAAAATAAATATTTTCCAGGGGAGTCATCACCAAGCATGTGAGATTTCATAGGGTGTTGTTCCTTATACCCATTGGATTCCTTAGTTTTAGTCAGGATTTCTTGATTATCTTATCAGAATAACCTTGGATTTTAGAACTTTGGTAGAAATTTATGAATTATAAATTATATATTTCCAAGATCAGCATTATCATGTTATACTCAGATTATCGCAGGAATTTCAGAACTTTTGCTTTGTATATGTTTTATTCTTTAAATAGACAGGCTATGTCAGGTATTTCAGACACTTCAGATATACATGCCTCATTTAAAAATGCATAATTACTAGATTAGTTATTGCATTCTCAGTTTGTATGTTCAGTTTTGAGCTATCCAGTATTTACAGAAACTCAGACATAATCAGTTAATTTACAAAATTCATTGGGAGTAGAATAATATTGAGTTGGACTAGGGTTTAGCATAGCCAATTATCCCAGAACTACTAGCCAGGTAGGTTGTAAGTCCAATCTGTGGGAAATCAGTTTAGTGATCACGACAAACATGCCTTTATACCTTTGTCAGGGTATATTGTGTCCTCTCGATGGGGCGTATACATCATACTCCACATTTATCATGTAGTTTTATCATCGGTTATTAGTAGCTCCCAGAGATCAGTCAGACTCTTTGCATTGTCCATTTATCAGTATATTTATTATTCAGTTTCAGCACGTTATAAATTTGTCATTGCATCCAGTTAGCTCAGAATTCAGTTTATCATGTCATATTATTATACTTGATTTTTTGTTTTTTTCAGTTATTATTTATTTAAGCTTTTCTATATCCTACATGCTCAGTACCTTTCAAGTACTAATGCATACATGCGGTACATCTTTTTGTGATGTAGGTTTCGGTTCTCAGCATCCAGATCAAACATAGATCAATTTTTGATCTTAAGTTCAGAAGATTCAGTGGTGATTCCTCATTTTCCGTGGACAGCAATAATGAGTGTCATATTAGTCTTTAGTCATGTAGTTTTAGTTTTTGCTACATTTAGCTGGTGGCTTTTCCCAGTATTTCTAGTCCAGTTTAGAGACTATTTTCAGACATAGTTAGATTCAACTTTATATTGAGTTAATAATTTCTTTGTTTAAAACTTATTGTTTTCAAATATCTTAGTATAGAATATGGGTATTCCCCATATTGTAAGATTTAATTATGATTTATCTTCCGCAACAGTTTATATTCTTTAGTATGCTCATGATCATGCCAGAAGGGATAGATTGGGATCACTTGTGGTCCTAAGATCCGTGTACGGGTCCGGGGGTTGCTCGAGGGCATGCACAAATATTGTAATATCCCATATATTTTAAAAAACAAACAAACAAGAAATCTGTAAGGTCCCAACGACAGTTTAAACACCTCCACTAGACAGTAGTTTGATATAAGGCCCGTGACTTTGATCTATCATTTGAGTCTTAAGCCCCCCCTCCCCCAAAAAAAAATATCAGCCAGAAAAGTTGACTAAGTGTCGAATGACAGATGGACCTACGGTCCATAGTGTGTGTCCTTTCAATCAAGACCCCAATTACCCACTCTCTAAAAAGAACCACGATTGACCAGTACGGTCTGTAGCAGACAGTTAAGGGAAAAATGTTGTTGGGTAAACTTAAAATGGCCATAACTCTTAGCTCAAAATTACTTAGGTTTCTCATGACCTACCAAATGATAAATAACTGAATTATCTTTCCATAGCCACTAACCTTGCTAAATTCAGACCTCTAAGTAAAAAGTTATGACCATATTTATAAAGGTCTGTCGAACAGACCCAACCTACTGACCCAACGACGGCCCACTGATTAAACGATGGCCCGTCAGTCCAATTCGTTGTTTGGTTCGACAGAAAATAAATTAAGTTCTTTTGGTCTCTTTCTACTTAATTTAATCGCTAAAATACGTCAATTTGACCCATCAAATTTTATTCAGTTTAAGACTAGAAACAAAACAAGAACTTACCTAAGTAAAAATAAGAAATCAAAATTTAGAAAATTAGAAGAAAGAAAAGAGATAAAGGTCAAGAGCCCTAGTTCAAAACGCGCAATCAAGGTTCCACAGCTCCAACCCGACAAAAACGTTAAATATGTCTTTGGGATTTCATCACAAGGTATGTGAGATTTCACTAGTGTGTTCCTTTGCACCTGTTAAATCCCTAGTTCAGCCAGTTCTTATTCTCTTATTAATGGTTAAATCTATTGTAAAATTAGACCAATATCATCAATAGTTAGTTAGTATAATTCCAAATCAGGTTGTGAGGTATTATTGGAAGGTTATACATGAATTTCAGTAACTGAACTATGTATTTTCTTGTAGTTCTTATAATTACAAAGCTAGGTTATTATATTGCAAAGTTACTTCAGATATACATGTCTCATTATTAATGGCAAATTATCGTTTTGATTAATTGCACTCCCAGTTGGAATGTTCAGTCTTCGAAGCTATCTAGTATAACAGACATTCAGTATAGTGTCTAATCATTTAATTCATTGGGTAGCATAATACCGAGTTGGACTAGGGTTCAGCTTACCCAAAAAGTCCAAGAACTACTAGCCGAGTAGGTTTTAAGTCTATTCTGTAGGCATCAGATCACGGCATGAGTTTATACCTTTTGAAGGGTATATTCGGTCCTCTCGGTAGGGCATATACATCGGACTCCACATTTAGCTCATGTGGTTTTATTATCGGTTATTAGTAGCTCCCAATGTTTAGTTCGAATCTATTGCATTGACAATTTATTAGTATATTTAGATTCAACATGTTTTATATTGGTCAGCGCATTCGGTTATTTCAGCATTCAGTATTTCATGTTTAGATTTCAAATACTGACACATACGTGTACTAACATCTTCTCGTGATGTATGTTCAGGTTCTCTGCATCCAGATCGCGCCTAAATTGATTTCTGATCTACAGTTCAGCAGATTCAATGGTGAGTCCTCAACCTCCAAGGACGATATTCATGAGTTTCTTTTTAGTGATTATTCATTTAGTTTCAGTTTTTGCTAGACTTTTTTGGGGATTGTGCCAGCTTGTCATGTTTAGGGCTATTTCAGACATAGTAGTTTCAGCTTTAGCGATTGATGTTAATATTTCTTTTGTATGTTAAACTGTTATTATTTTCAAATATTTAATTTATAGTATATTGATTATACCCCATCTATTTACTTAAAGTATGATTTAGTCTGGTACGCCGATTAGTTTATATTCTTTAGTATGCTCATGATTCATATCATAGGGTTAGATTAGGATCGCTTGTGGTCCCTAGGGGTATCTCCGCGCTGTGTTCTAGGGTAGCTCGAGGGAGATTAAAAACTTTGCACTAGGTTTAAGTTGTCTGGATGTTACTGAAAAGGCCTCATAAGTAAAGTACTTTGTTATGGTGTAGAAGTGCACCACATCTAATGAGAGGGAGGGTATGAAGTGTTTTAGGAAAACTTCACTTTGTAGTTACTCTTATCTTGCATAAGGTATGATCTAATTCCATTCTAAATTGACGTTCTACATTTCTTATCATGCCTCCTCGTAGAGCTAATTTCAGGAATGGGAACACTTGAATTACAAATGCAAGAAATTCAAACACAACTCGTCAAGTCCCAGATGAAGAAGTCTCCAATGTTGAATTCAAGACTGCCATTTAGATGTTTGCTCTGAGTGTGCCTAAATAAAATCAGGGTTCAAGCGTCATATGAATGGGAAATGTGGATTGATAGCAGCAAGGTCGTGTACTTGTGTAGGATTGAATCCGCCTAGGTTCTTAGGAGCGAACTAATGAGGATCCCGTAGATTTTCTTGGGATGATCAAGAGATTTTGAGGTATGAAGTTACGGGGATGGACCGGGTTGAGTTGGCATAACATTAGTCTGAAAGATTGATGCTCATATTGGTACAATCATATGGATGGATAATAGCACAGATGCAAAATCTTATTACATGGGAATGCTTTGTGAGACCTTTCGATGATACTTTTGTCCAATAGAGTTAAGCTAAACAAAACCCAGGATTCATCCATTTAATGCGTGTACATTGACAGTCCAAGAGTATGGGAATCAAGTTTAAACTAACTCTACAGGCTATCTCTGACATGATTGAAGAAAGGATAGGGTGTTCCCAGCGGGCGCAGTCTGGTCACAGGTTGAAGAGGATTGTTTTTTTTTTTTTTTTTTTCCTTATAGACATGTGTGAAGGAGGTGGAAATGGTCTGATCTCAATTACAACTTCATCAGCACCATCAAGTCTCCCAATACAGCAGGGTAACTCATATGTTATAGGTGGCGGTCAGCGCCAGAACAGGTGTATGCTTTTCCAGGCTCGCTAGGATTAAGAAGGTGCTCGTGATGTATTAATTGAGTATATAACCGAGTCTTGACCTTTGATATTAGCATGTTGATATAGGGCTACCTTTCTTTTGTAACTCCTTACATAACAGTCCAATTCAGTGTCAGTCTGGAATCTCTCTCAGAACCTTTCTCTGTATCTACTATAGTTGGTGACCCAGGTATACCTAGACGAGTATACAGAAATTTCCCTGTCATAGTATCTTAGAAATTCATCTGAGAAGATCTTATAGAGTTAGAAATAGTAGACTTCGATGTCATTATTGGCTAGCATTGGTTACAATCCTGTTAGGCCTCAGTCCATTGTAGAATTAGGATTTTTCTTTTTTCAGTTTTCAAATTAACAAAGCTTAGCGGCTATGGGTCGATTCATTTCTTATGTTAAGGCCAAAAAGATGATCTCTAAGGGCTATCTCTATAATCTAGTTCGGCATAAGGATTTTATCTCTAAAAACCCAACTCTTGAGTCAGTTCTAGTAGTTAATGACTTTCCAGAAGATCATCCCGGAGTTCCTCCCTAAAGGGAAATCGACTTTGGAATTGATCTCCTTCAAGTAGTCCCAGACCTATTTTCTCTTCTATTCTTACTAAAAAATGGCAAAACAGAGCCTTAAGGAAATGAAGGAGTAGTGAAAGACTTCTAGTATAAGGGTCTAATCAGATTAGTATTTCACCATGGGGTGACCAATGTTGTTCGTAAAGAAGAAAAATAGTTCTCTAAGAATGTGCATTGACTATAGACAGAGTTAAACAATGTCACAATAAAAAATAAGTATCCTAACCCTGGATGATGACTGGTTGACAACTTCAAGGTTTGATCGATTTCTCAAAGATAGTACTCTCATAATGGGTAGTCATCGGCTCAGAGTTAGAGATGTGCATTCCGAAAAAAACTTCCAAAAACGATAATGGGATATAATTTGTAGTTATGTCAGTTGTTTTTAACCAATTTTCCTGGAACTTTTTATGGTTTGATGAACATAGTGTTAAAACAGTATCTTTGGATTGTCGTTATTGTATTTATTGATATATCCTCATTTAAATTGAGGACTGAGAGTTGTCTGCAGACGCTCAAAGATCGTCAGTATTCGCTACGTTTTAGGCAAATGTGAGTTCTGATGCATCAGTTGCTATTCGTAGGCACATTGTATGAGAGGATTCGAGGGATTGGTAGAAGATATGACGTCAGTGAAACAATGAACCCAAATCCTACCTATGCTATAAATATCAAACAAAAGTTTCTTAGTATTTGGTTATTATAGAAGGTTCGGTAAAAATTATTCTTCATGCTGCCTGTCACTATGACTAGGTCTTGACTTAAGAAGATGGTCAAGTTTCAATGGTCAGATGATTTGTGTGAAAAGCTTTGCCGAATTTAAAAACAAGATTGACTACAACTCCTGTCTTGACTCTACCAGAGGGTTCAAGTGGTTAGGTGTGATGCAATGGGATAAGGGGTATAGAATAATTTCTTCTCAGATGCGTAAGGTGGCATGAGAAAAAACTATCGAAACTTATGATCCTCGAGGTTGCCCGAGCGTGGTTGTTTGCCCACTTGTAAAGATCTAGAGAAACTACTCTTGGTTGTTCATATAGATGTATCACATGTGTTTCATCCAGAAGGATGAATCTCTGCAGTAGGAGATGGCTTCGCAGTTCCTTAAGGTTATGATATGAGTGTGCAGTGACCATCTTGTAAGGCGAAGTATTAGGCAAATGGTCTTAGAGATTATCTATGGGGTAGTGTGCCCATGTTGAGGAAGATAGAACAGAGAGAGTTGTGAAGGTATGCTCATAGTTCCTTCCCCTGCTCGCTTGGAAGTTCGCCTTATGAGATATCAGTACAAGTGCGTGTAAAAGTTCAGAATAAGGAAAAAGAATATTGTTTGGTAGTAGATGGGTAAGGAAAATCAAGATAGTGATCCAATTTTTATTTGTTTTTTTTTGAAATACGGGGGCCCAATCCTAATCAGATGATAGGAGGTTTCCCCAAGGGGTAGATGGTGTACTTCTCTACAAGTGATTGTGTTTCCTAATTGGGTCGAGTGAGATCAGAATGTTATGCAGATAGTCCATAACTCCAGAGATTTTTATTCATTCCTGTAGCGCGATCTGCGGAAAGTCTATTGGTGGAATGACATGAAGACAGATATAGCAGATTTTGTAAGTAAGTGTTCCGATTGCAAGCAAGGTTAGCTTGTAATAACTTGTGGTACTAGGTCTCGTATTTGCATCTCGGGGGTAGCCCAGGGCGTGACACAAAACACATGTAATCTTTTAAAATGTGAGAAAAATAATAGTAGAACATTAAAAAAATTGTGGTTAAAAGAAATGAGAGAAAGTATTGTTTTAAAGTCGTTATAGATAATAGTCATAACCTTTGAGAATGTCAAAACCTTTTTGAAAAATTCACAAATTAGGGAAGAGATGAAAAACTCACAAATTATTGAATAAGGTACAACTACTTGAAAGACACAACTCTTTGTAAAAGTCACAACTTAGTGAAATTATATTTTTTGTCTTATCGGAAAAATCATTACCTTTTGAGGAGTCTTGACATTTTGTGAAGTCATAAACTTTTATAAATGTCACAACTTATTGAAAATGACATTTCCTAGAAGTCACAACTCTTTTAAAAGTCACAACTCATTGAAAAAATCACAACTCTTTGGAAATGCACAACTATTTGGAAAAGTCACACGTAAGTGAAAAATCACAAACTTTTGAAAAAAGTCACAACTTATCAGAAAAGTCATAACTCACTGAAAAAGTCGCAACTAAGTGGGATATAGTAATTTTAAATTCAAGTTGAGGAGTTCCTGCTTTTTGAGGTTGATAATATATATATCATATTATTATAATATAGATAGATAGATAGATAGATAGATAGATAGATATATCAATTGTGTATAAGAATCATGACACCTTGTTACATTAAAAAAATAGGGCTTTTTGCTATTCTTAATTTTTAAATTAGAATATTTTCCAAGTACGAAAAAATTCACTAATATTGTTATTTTTCATATCACTTAACAGACATGGTAAGTAAATAATTGCAATAATAGTGACACTTAAAATTTATTATGGAGGGTGTTTTGTATATGATCTTGAGATAATCTATGTCAAATGAACCATTAATCTTGAAAAGATTAATATAGATGTATATGAGTTGCATATCATGTTGCTTCATGAATTAGTACTGGAAATGCATGATGAAAATGTGGAAACATTTGATGTAGAATCAACAAGCATGATGGCTATTACATGTTAAATATTGATTTTATTTATTGAAATTTCTTAATAATTTGAATAATTCAGATTTTGTTGATGTATCAAATTAATTTACCTTTAGTTATTGAGGAGATATCGGTATTGCGTAACACTAATGATTATATATCCTTCCCCAAAAAAAAAATATTGATGTGTCCTCCTCCAACAAAAATATATAGCTTGTGTGTCGTCATCTCAACCATTTAATGAAAATGAAAATAAGGGCTTAAATGAAAACCACTCCTTAAGAGTTAAGAACTAGTCTCCTAGAGTAAATATAGAGTTTCATTTTATTCTGATTCACTCTATGATGTTGATGAAACATTTCTAATTTGAGTGATTTTGAGAGATATTAATTAATGTAAAAAAGTTTCCTTTTGTGTTCAATTATCTATCTTGCAAAAAAGACATGGTGTGTGATCTTATTCTCTTCACATGTATTTAACCTCACTTCTCTCATGTTATTCACCATGAAAGTGTTGTTGAATACTGTAAAGTAACGACATTTTGGTGCAATAACATATTTTAAGTTAAAGACCACAAAATTAAAATGTCTTCTTTACTTATAAAAGTTTGAAACTATAGCTTTCTTACTAGAACTTGGAACAAGCTCTTTTTCTTTCTTCGTAGAACTTGTGAAAGAATTAGAGGGGATGAACTTGGATGTGGATTGGGGATTTCAGAGAATGAGAGAGTTAGGTAGATTTAGGATTTAGATGTAGCTCTAGGTCGTCAAATGATTTGGAATAGACATTTAATACATAAAAAAAGGACCCAAATATACCTTTAAGAATGAACTGGAAGAAGTGATCTATGATTGGAACCTAAGGTATGTAGACCTTTCTATGGCTCGTATTGGTCAACAGTAAAACCAACTACACTTTACTAACTTGTGTTTCCATACACCTACATCTATATTCCACGATACACAAAGGTTTAGACATAAGCCATACTACTAGGATAAAACACTTTACTAACTTGTGTCCTATATATGCTTAAAAAAATAGTATCAAGAATAAGGAAAGAATAAATGACTTTAGACATAAGCAATACTAGTAGGATAGAACAAGTGACACCATCATCGAACTTTGAGGACTCACCAATAATTTCGGGAAAAGTCAAAGCCTTCTTGCAAATGGCACCGAAGCACCTCAACAGCCCGAACCTACATATTTGTAGAAACATAAGGAATATGGGTTAGTACAACCACTTGTACTAAGTATGGAAACATGTGCACATAAAACCTTTAAATATGTGCATAAAAGGGACCATTTCTTTGGAACAGCATTCCTAAGTCATTTTGGAAAGCCTTTGGTATACATATGAAGAATACCAAGCAATGATCAAACCACTAGCATATCTTTTCATGTATAGTAAGCACACCAAAATAAAGTCATATAACATACATATTGAGAGATTCATATCATCGAGCATATAAGAACCCTTACCAACAATCTCACCACGCCTACAAGTTCCGATGATCACTGAACCCCATACCCCCCAATCTTCAAGTAAACAGAAAAGAGATCATAAACTAATGCCTTACCCCCATAGACATGCATCTTGAGTCGGTCACCAACATACATATCAACTTAGACCAAGTATCGTGTTCATCAATGAAAACAACCTCATAATTAGCACATCATACTAAGACAACATGATCATTTCATATAACCACAGTCCATAAGAAACATAAGAACACAAACCTCGGATGACTCCCCTCAAGGTCACTGTGTCTATTACAATGTTAAAAAGTCTCATACCCTTAACCATACTAAGTATTACCACCCCCCAACCACCCCCTAATTACCCTAGTTAGTGATCCAGCTTTATTACTTCCCTTTCATTGATTTCTTTCCGGAACAATCGCCTTAACCGATAATAGAACCATGTGGAGAAAAAACAGGAATCCTTTTGTCCATGAAACCCTAAAGCGAAGAAGTTTCTCTACTTTCCAAGGTAAAACAAATATGAACATAATAACATTCTAGGTGATCCACTGAGTTTGCATTCCTATGGGGAAACATAGTTAGGACTAAGAGATATACTTAGGATAATCATGAAGAACATTGTATGTAGTAATCCATCTCATATACCCTTAGTGAACCTCCCTTCCCTCTTGGGAAGGAAACCTATCCACATCTAGTTAACTCCCCGTGCTCAGTAATTTCCTTGAATTCTTTTAGGTCATTCCTTAATCATCAAATCTTGATATAGTCCGTTGAAGACTAACCCCTTATATAATCAGTTCATTACTACTTCGGTAATAGGAATGACTAATCTTCCTTTTTATCACAAGCCAGCATTAGTGAGATCCAACTGTACGACCGTTTAGGTCGTTTTGAGGCAGTAGAGTTTATTCTGGTATAACTTTCATGGGTGCGACGGATCCCACGATCGGGCGTCATGGGCGCGGACGGACCGTCGAGGTGTCTCGTTCCAAAACCTTAGACCTTGAGAATTTGAGTACTGGGATCGACTCTCTGAACGTCACGACGGAATGGGCACGACGACCGTCTTTTGCACGACGGACCGTCAACAATCTTTCACACACACAAAGAATTAACTCTCTGACCCTTGTGATGAACATTCAGTACGGACCGCACAACACAGTCGTGACCGTCCGTCACAGGCTTGCGTACCCTGACTAGGTCGAATTTTTTGTTTAAAAGTTTTTAAGAGCTTTTGGGACTATTCATGCTTAATAATTATAAGTTAGTGGATTATGTTAGATAATTCACTGTAACGTGGGGTTAAGGAGATAACTTGAAAATAACAAGAAGGTTTTTTTTAATCATCTTTTATACTTAATTATATGACAATAAGGGTAAAAGAAAAAGGGTTTGATAGAAAAATAGAGCAAGAAGAAGGACCTAACGATCGGAGAAAGAGAGCAACGAGAGGAAGCAAAGAGCCTTGAAGGAGTAGCTTGCTTATCACTATTCTTCGGTGGAGGTAGTTTATGGTTTATGCTATTTCATAGTAAACTCTTAATAGTGATGATATGTATTGGGTAGTATTGTAGAAAGTCTTCTATATGCTTAATTGGTAGCTTGCTATGTGATATTAATTGTAATGGGTTGGAAGATTCGGCTATAACTCTTAACCTAAACCCTCTCTATTAATGATGATGCGTTGGTATAAAAGAAGGTTGATTAACGAAAAGAATGAGGTTAGTTGATCTGGTGTCGACGTTCGACACCATGAGACGTAGTATGGATCGGTTGTCACGTCCGACACAGGAAGTAGTACTGGAAATTCGGGTGTCACGTTCCGACACAGGATGTCGTACTGGATGGGGGGTCACGGTTCCGACACCAGGATAGTAGTAGTGGACGGGTTCACGTTCCGACACCAGGATCGTAGAGGAATCGGAGTTCACGTTCCGACCCAAGGATATAAAAAAATGAATCTTTGAATCATTTTAATATACTCGATTTACAGAACGCACTTTTCCCAATGAGTCTGAGTGTTGGAGAAATGGTCCTCATGTTGTGCTTGGGTTGGTGGCCAATGAGTTTTGGTACTTTTGTTGTTATATTGGTGACTTAGGTAGTCGATTTTATGTTTTCCCCTCTTCTATTTGCGTTCTATTTTGAGTTTGTCCGATGATACCATTACTCAGTACTTGTGTTTTTACTGACACCCTACTTGTAATTGTTTGTCTTTGTTATTTTCTGAGTGCAGCAACTGTACCATCGACTGTGACGCAACCGCCACTTTAGCCATACTTCAGGATAATCAGATTTCAGGGTGAGCTATTGTTCCTAGCTCGAACTGGATTCTTTCCTCGCGTCTTGATGTCTTTGAATTTGGAACATAGCACCATCTCTTCTACTTATTTAGTTTCTTAGATACTCTTAGATTTCGTAATTGGGATAATGTTATTTGTGATAAGATGCCTTACAGGTTTGGGGATCGTAATTGATAATTTTAGAATTTATTTAAAATTGATTCGTTAATGAGTTTGAAGTCTTCCGCATATTTTCTGTTTTATTTATGGTTGAAATGTTGGAATTTAGATTGGTTGGTTCCGCTCACAATAGGAGAGGAAAGTGTGGTGCCCATCACACGGCTCGTTTTTGGTCGTGACCAACTGTGTGATCAGAGCATTAGTTCGTTGGTCCTCATCACCCAAGCGCAGTCTAGTAGAGTCTTGGGAAACGGGAGGGGCGCCTTTACTTTTCTTGATAGAGGCTATAGGACCTTCAGGAAAATTCATTCCTTCTTATTTCGTGCGAATTACTTGGAATCCAATTTGTATGTAGGTATACAATTGGTATCTGACCATCTTCACTTATTTCGGCAGATGGTTAGAATTAGAGCAACAACGGGCGCCAACCACCAGAACACCGGCAAGACAAGATGCGATTTGAGCCAGCCACTGGGGCCTGTAGCTCAAGAGAGCATGCGAGAGCCTGGTAGAGGTCGCGAGAGAACCGTCCTCTAGAGGAAGAGAACAAGCACCCTAGCCCCATCTGTCTAGGGCGTGTACTCCTCCACCGACTGAGGAAGTAGTAAGATAGGTGTAGGAATGGGGAGAATGAGCAGTGCAGAATAGGCATTACCACCGTCCAAACCTACCCCATAAGGATGATTATCAGGTTCGTGCTTATCTTAGGCAGGGTTATACTTTATGGGCCAGCACCTCCGGTTTTTTCCTGCAACCAGCCCTTAGGTTCCGGGAGTAATGCATGCAGCTGCCTGTGGGTTCCCCCCGCCTGGATTCCTCATTTGAATAGCACGTTCCTGGGATTTACTACAAGCCTAATGACAAGTGAATCAGCACTAACTTTCAGTAGTCTTGCAACTTGAAAATTGAAATCTCCAGGTCTTCACGGTGATGATATGATGATGACTATTATTTTTCTAGTCGATTTTCATGAACTTCTACACAAGATGGGCATAGTAGGAACGATTTGGCATCGAGATGTTGTGACCTATGAATTTCAGGGGAAATGCCAAAATGTGGTGGGCGATTCGTGTTGATGTCCAAACACACAAGCACCACTATTACTTACTTTGGGCATCATTCTCTAGCTTGTTTATTGGAGAAGTATTCCCCGGACTTTGAGTGATAGGAGGAGAGATGAGTTCCTGAGCCTAGAGCAAGGCAGGATGTCGGTCACTCTACGTAAGAGGCTAAGTTTGTGCATTAGCTAGGTATGCACCCCAGTTTTGCTTCAGTCCACAAGATGGATTCGCCGTGTGTGTGAGGGATTGAGGTCAAATTTGAATATTCAACTTTTACAGGTATCAGGGAAGATACTTCCTCAAACTCCTTTCAGGAAGTAGTTGAACTTTGTGATAGAGGGGAGGATTGAAGCCAGATTACTTCACCATGGCATCGCAATAAGAAGTTTTCGTAAGTGAGTGATTTTAGTGTTCTTACTCCATAGGGCAAGTATGGAATTATCCAGCCCGAGCCTAATAATTCTTCACTACAAGGCTGTAGCTGGGTTGTCCACCGCAAGACCGGTCAACATTCCTCCTGATTTTGGAGGTTTCCCCAGACTCCCGTCGTTCTCTTCTACGATACCTATGTTTGACCCAGAGAGTGGTATGGATTGTGGGGAAAATTGGACATTAAGAGATATTTGTCCCAAAACAACAGAGTTCAGACCCCATAGTCCTAATTATTTGTGGGGTTAAAATAGGTAACCTTAAGTTATGTAGTGGTTATTAGTGCATCTTTTAATACTTAATTATATGATATTAGGTAAATACAGGATGTTTGAATACAGAAAACCGAAACAACAAGAGCGAAGAGTATCGAACGATAGAAATGGGAGAATCTCACGAGAAGAGGAAAATCACAAGGCTTTGGGAAATTCATGAGCTTGTGATTCACTGTCTTCGGTGGAGGTCGGTATGGTTTTTATTTACACTATTCGTAGTAAAACATCTTAATAGCGAACTATTGTGTGTGGGTAGTATTATAGAGTCCTTCTTTATGCTATTGTGTGTAGGCGTGATGTTGTTTTATATTATGATTGTGATGAAACAAGCATGATGACGCTATTGAATCCTCAAATCTCTTTGATAAAACCTAATCTCTTGTTAATGATATGCCTTGATAAAAAGAAGGCTTGATGAACTAAAACGGAATGAGATGATGACGCCCTCTGGTAGAAAAGAAATCTTGATGAATTTAAATACGAATGAGATTAGTGGATCGGAGTGTCCACGTAGCGACCATAGAACTATAGTGGGACTTGTGTCACAACCAACACATATATTTAAGGGTATCGGAGTGTCACGTCCGACACATAGAATTAGTGGGACGGGTGTCAAACGAACCTACACGTAGATGTAGGGGATCGTAGTTACACTTACCGACACATAGAATTAGTTGGACGGGTGTCACGAACCGACACTTAGATGTTAGGGGATCGGAGTGGTCACGTACCGACACATTGAATTAGGGGATCGAGTTCCCCCCGTTTCCAGACAGAGTAGTTGGATCGGAGTGTCACGTCCGAACATGTAGTAGTGGATCGGAGTGTCACTACCGACACAATGAAGAGGAATAAGATATGAATCTGAAAGATTGATAATATCTCATCTAAGAACATTTCCCAAATGATTATGGTATGGAGGCTTGGAGCCTCACAAGATATGTTCCGGTATTTTTATAAATGATGTTGACTTGTTGTCTATCGATGTTAAGAAATTAGTTGATTTTATGATGTTACTTGATATATACCATTTTCCTATTTTGAGTTGGCCAATGATACCCTACTCATTACTTGTGTTTGTACTGACCCCTACTTTTATGTTTTTCTTCTTGTTATATGTGGAGTGCAGAAACGTCCGTCGGCTTCAACTCACCGCACTCTAGCCAGTCTCATTACAACCCGGATTTTCAGGGTGAGCTAACGCTTCTAGCTTTGGACTGGATCTTTTTCCGCTGTCCTTGATGCCTTGAAGTTTCGGCATGACAGCTTTTTTGTTTCTTTTAGTTCATAAGAATACTCTTAGTTAGTAATATGATCATAGAATGTTTCGTGTGGTGATGCTTCCTCCAGATTTGGGGTTTGGGAAATAATAATATTGAATTTTAGAATTATGAATCGGTTTATTTAATGAATTAAAGTCTTCGCATTACTTTCTGTTGTATTAAACATTAATGTTAAGGTTTCAGTTGGTTTGTTCGCTCACATAGGAGATAAAGGTGGGTGCCATTTCGCGATCCGATTCTGGGTCGTGACACAAGATCTTCCTTTCTTGATAAGAATTAAGGAAGCATTTACAATGAAACCTGATCCGCATCAGGATAAGGTGTTGCGAGGAGAGGAAAATACGAAAAACCGATGAGGAAGGTGTTTTGAATTAAGTGAAGGGTATGTTGTACCAACCGTTTTGATGATCTATCCTAATTCACACTATTCTTACGAGGCTCATAGTTTCAAGGTATTCTATACATCCTTCCTGTGCAACCATATTGTAATCGTGATCTAAAGAACATTTTTTGGAGAGTAGGATGAAGCCTGACATTGTGATTTTGTATGCTCAATGCCCGAAGTGTCAGCAGGTAAAGTATGACCAACGCCAAGCCTGGAGGGACACTTCATAGATGCCCATTCCTGAATGGAGTGGGAGAGATTGCAATGGACTTCGTGGTTGCCCTTCCAAATGACAATGGTAAGTATGACTCCATTTCTGTAATATTGACAGATTAAACTAATGAAGTCTGCTCATTTTCATTCGTCAAGGTGACCTTATAATCCAGAGAAGTAGCTAAACACTTTACATCTCCAGAAATGTTCGATTTCATGATTCCACTTTCCATTATTCATATAGAGGACCCGCCATTTTACTTCTATGTTTTTGGAAAACATGCATGCCAAATTAAGGTTACTAGCTTGTGATCTTAGTACCACTCCCCCGCATTTCATCAATCAGCCTCATAACCGATGGTCGTAATGAGCGAACGATTCAGGTTTTGAGGACATGCTTCATACATGTTGATAGAATTTGGTGGTCATTGGGATAACTTCTTACCTGAGCAAGTTTATCCTACAACAATAGTTATTCACTCAAGTATTGATTGGCTCTATTTGAGGCACTTTATGGGATACAGATGTAGGTTCTGCTCCCATTTGTGTTTGATGCATGTGAGGTTAGACCTGGGGACTGACCTTCCTGAGGGAATCAGTTAGATAAAGTGAAATCAGTCAAGAAAAGCTTTTAGCGGCTCAAGTAGGCCGAAAGAATATGCAGATCGCAAGGTTCAGAGACTTGGCGTTTATGGAGGGGGAACAAGTCTTACTGAAGGTTTCACTCATGAAAGGGTGTTGCGTTTGGTAAGCTAGTTAAGCTTAGGCCCGAGGTATAATTGTCCCATTTAAAGTCTTAATCGCGTGGGGGAGGTAGCGTATGAATTAGCCTTTGCCCCCAGGACTTTAGGGTGCACTGGTAGTCTCATGTGTTTTATGCTAAAAAGAATACCATTGGATTGGGAAAAAAAACTAACATTATTCGTTTGGGATTCATTCTTCTTGATGAAATTTTGTCTTATGAGGAGGAGCCTGTTGCCATCTGGATAGAGAAATCCGCAAGTTGAGATCAGGGAGATTGCATCCATAAAGTTCAATGGAAAGAATCACCATTTGAAAAGTCCACTTGGGGAAAAGAGGCTGATAATGCAATAAAATACCCCTGCACCCTATTACAGATTCAGGTACTTCCTTTTCGCCCTGGTTTTTCTTTTCTTCTTTTGATATTCGATGATGAACGATGGGTAATTGGTATCTATTTGGTAAACGACACTGTTTACGTTTGAGCAGTAGATTTATTTCTGGTAATAACTTCTGGGTCGACGGATGCCCTGGGGGGGGCATTACGACCGTCCTGGGCTCGACGGACCGTCGAGGGTGTCTCATTCCAAAAACCCTTAGACCCTAAAGATTTGAGTACTACTTTGGATCGACTCTCTGAACGCCACTACGTAATGGCAAGGTACGACCGCGTTGAAGGAACGGACCGTCCCACAAATCTTTCCATAGAATTACCGCTCTGAACCTTGTGACGGACATGCAGTCGACCGTCACAGTCGTGACCGACCGTCACAGGCTGCGTACCTGACTATTTCGGATTCTGTTAAAAGTTTTTAAGGGGTGTTTGGACTATTCTGCTTATAATTATAAAGTTTAGTGGATTAATGTTAATAATTCAATACGTGGGGTGTAAAGGATAACCTTGAAATAAAAAGTGGGTTTTTTTTATCATCTTTTATACTTAATTATTACAATTAGAGGGTAAAGACAAAGGGTTTTGATAAAGAAAAATAGAAAGAGAGAGGGACGAACGAGCGAGAGAAGATATAGAACTGAAGAGGACAGCAAGACCTGAGGATAGTTGCTTGCTATGATCTTCGTTGGAGGAGGTTATGGGTTTATTGCTATTTCATAGTAAACTCTTATAGCGAAGGATATGTATGGTCCGCATTGTAAAGTCTCTATATGCTGTAATTGTATTCTTGCTGATGTGATTATGTAATTGTATGGGTTGAAATATGGAGGCTATAAATGTTAACCTAAACCCTCTCTGTTAATGATGATGCCTTTGGTATAAAAGAAGGCTTGATGAACTAAACGGAATGAGGTTAGTGGATCAGGTGTCAAACGTTCCGACACCAGATAGTAAGTAGTGATCGGGTGTCCGTCCGACCCCAGGATAAGTAGATATGGATGGGTGTCACTTACGACACCAGTATAGTAGTAATGATCGTGTGTGTCATGTTCTGACACACAGGATAGTAATAGTGATCGGGTGTCACGTTCCGACACAAGTGGATGTAGAGGATCGTGAAGTGTCACGTTCCGACACCAGATAGTAAAAAGAATGAATCTTGAATCATGTTAAATACACTCAATTTAAAGAACCTATTCCCAAATGAGTATGCCTGTGGAGGCATGAGTCCTCATAGTTGTGGCATGGGTGGTGACAATAGTTATGGTCTTGTTGTTGTTATCTTTGAGTATGGTATCCGATTTTATGTTATTATCTGAATAATCTTGCTTTCTATTTTGAAGTTTGGCCGATGATACCTACTCAGTACTTGTGCTTTGTATTGGACCCCACTTTAATTGTTTTTCTTTGTATTTGTGGGATTGCAGCAAACTTAACCACGCTTCGACTAAAACCGCAACTCTAGCCATACTTAGCATAATCAGATTTCATCAGGGTGAGCTATTGTTCCTAGCTCTGACTGATTCTTTCTTCACGTCTTGAATGTCTTGAAGTTCGGACATGGGAAACCCATCTCTTCTACTTATTTTAGTTTCTTAGAATAGTCTGTGATGGATGGGGTTAGTAATTTGAGGATAGATGTGCTTGTGATGAGACTTCGAGTTTTTGGATAGAAATGATAAATTTTCGAAGTTTTTAATGATTTCGTTAACGAGTTTTTTTAAGTTCTTTCGCATTATTTTATGTTATTAGGGTTGATGTTGGGGGATTAGATTGGTTGGTTCGCTCACAATAGGAGAGTAAACTGTGGTGCCATTTCGTGGCTCTTTTGGGTCGTGACATCACAAATCATAGTCATATATATAAGGCACATAGAGATCCTTCAACCTGTATCATCTTACCCGTACGATGATTTCACAATTCAACATATTCATACAGCCTCATGATCATCATATATCTCTCTTATTTAATTCCCATAATCATCTCAATTAAATTCATCATCAAGAATAAACCCAACATTATAAGTGAGAACTCATAATCAATAAAAGGTCTTACCAAATAGCTTCCAAAACCTTTTTCAAATCTTACCATCATTCGTCAAAAAAATTCAAATGATACCTCATCATCATCAAACATCATTATATTGAATAAAACAATAACATAAAATCATTCCAACAACCCTATCATATACAACATCAATTCATGCTCGGCAGGGAAAAGGTTCATAACGACTCTTTTAGGATGAACCCATCGGTACCTAAAACTTGCACTGAATTTTCATCACTTGAGACACTTCACGGTACCTTATTCATTTTAAACACCTAAGTATTTTGATTGTGTCCCATTTTGACACATTTTTATATTTTTCAGATTCCACTTTAGGTCGTTGGACAACACTTTTTACGTGGGGAAATAAACAAATCTACATATGACACATGGATTTAATTTAATTTTTAAAAAGACTTAGTTTTCTTTGTTTTTTCTCCATATCTCTAACCTGGGCCCCACCCCTTTGTTCATTTTATTAACATGTCTTCTTCTTCTAAAACTCCACCAATAACTAGGGAAAAGAACAGTTTGTATTTTCTCTTCTCACAGGTCATTATATTTGCAAAGAAGGACAAAAATAATATTTATCTACCCTTGCACATTCAATCTTCATTGTAATTGAAAGATATTCATTATAATTCCAAAATAAAAACTGATTCTGTAACTTTACCATATTATTTTATTTCGATTTCTAGTGAATATACAAACATTATGAGCAGAAAAAAATTTAAATTGAGATTGAAACGATATGAAAAATAAATTTTAGGGAAATGCTTCTATTTCAAAACTGTAATAATTTTTTTGTTTTGATGTTCAATAGATCTGCACACTTAAGAGGAAACGATTAGTGATAAGCGATTATCATCTAACAAGAAACTATGGATGAAAAATTAAATGTGAGATCACAAAATAAAAAGAAATTGGTTCTCAAGAATGAGGAAGAAATCAAGTAATATACTAACCTAAAAAAAATTTGCATCATGGTGAAAAGTGGCAGAGAGAGCCTGAGAAAGAAGAACGAAAAATAAATAAATTCAAGAGGATGGTGGAAGGAGAGAGAAAAGTGAGGAAGAAGACGAAAAAAATAAACTTCTTTGAAAAACTTTTCAAAGGCGCTCAGAATTCGTGTACGTGTCATATAGTGATGAGTAAGGGGAAAGTGTTAAAATGACACAATACAAACTGTTTAAAATGATAAAAATCTATTAAAGGTGTTTAAATGAAAGTTATTGCCAAGTTTAATGGGTTGCCGATGGGTTCCCTAAATCTATTATAGAAACTAGTTCAAAGACTAAGAACTATAACAACTTCACCATTAATTAAACATAGATTATCAATATAAACCAAAACAATACAACATCAAATCAATTTGAAAGGGAATTGAATGAAAATTCATGTTTTGGAAAAGGAAATAGTAAGGAGCATATCTAATCAAGGAAATGGTAAGGAACATATAAACATCAAAAAATTTATAAGCCTCTTTGTAATTTCAGAAAAACAAGGACACATGCCTGGTGTGTTTCATTCTTTTGAAGAGTTTCTAAACCAACAGAGCTAGCGACAATATGTTTGAGAAATTATGCAAAAATTAATTAAACTAAAACTTAACATGAAGAAGCTTTCAAGCAATAAGTCAATTCCCACAAATTATTGAGAATTTTATGATAAATACTAGTTAAATCTAAATAGATACTGAAATTTGGTAAATTTAAAAAAGGCGAATTGAAATACACATAAATATTTTACACATAAATGAAGCGTCATATGAAAATGTGAAGAAAGATGAAAAAATACTACTCTTACATCCAAGTTAGCGAAAGCAATCAATCCTGGATCAACTCATCACTCCAAACTATGAGAATGGTTGGTTGGAAAAGGTGATTCAAACCAAACAGTAAGTTGTTGGTTAACGTTTTGGTTGAGTTGATAAATCAACAAGATCAAAAGTAAACATTAAGGATCCGAACATTAAGACCATATCATTTAACACTGGACCGAATTGGAAGTCTTGGGCACACATGGGAGGAGAGGGAAAACATTCGTCGCAAAGATTTTAGAGGAAAGAAAATAAGAAAGTAATAATAACCCAACCACTCTAATTATGGGGTAATTTGGAGAAAACCCCTTGACCTAATAATTATAGGTAAATTTCACTACCGAGTAGCTTTCTGAATGGAAATTCAACCTGTAAAAAAAGGTCAAGAATTTTCCCAAAAACTACCACATATTCATAAAAGTAATGAGTATCCTATACATTCGTAATTGATCCTCTTGGCTAGCTATGTTGAAAAATCTCCGTCCCATTCTTGGGAGTAAGGTACGGTTATTATCGATTGTTATTGATCTAAGTTTTGAATATCTGATTATATATTGTAAATTTAATTTATGAATCATCAAATTAGCCAATTTGTTGGTCGATTTTAAAAACAACCATGGACAACACTGTACTAATGAGTTCCAGTAAGAGTGTTTTATTTTGTGAATTTAGTCAGTCTAGGGTTAGTAATGTTTTTATATTTTTGAATCATTTTTCTCTATATGTTTTTTTTAATTTTGTTACTTTTACTTTGTAAAATATGTATGTTTGTAGTGTCTACCCTTTTTTTGAGTCTATCAGATGTCGATATCTATTTTATATTTAACAGACAAATTTATTACATATCTATCATAGAACCTCTCAATATTTTATGCAATTAAAATTGTTTATACAAATGTTAGATAATTTAATTTTTAGGTGATTTAATACACTTAATATGATGTCATCTATTGTCTTTTTTTCTAATATTTATTTTGATATGCTTCACTTTGGTCTATCGAAACAATCTCAACCTCACCTCCACAGGGTACAAGTAGTCTCCTCCCTATAACTCAATCGGTTGCATCACATCCAATTTTAGTACAGTGAAAATGAAATAATATGAGTTTTATTAAGGTCTTATCGCTCTAGTGTTTTCAATATAAACTTTCATTCAGCAAGCTTCTTTGCATAACTGGAAAACAATGTCATCTCAGTTTAATGAAACGTTGTTCGGAAGGATTCATTTAGTTACATTGTAAGAAGAATTTATGAAGTATGTAATAAGTCTATTAAACGGCACTAACATCCGTCTAGCGTATATAGTTGGCAGTAAGTTACTCGAGGAAGAGAATAGAGCTCCAAATGTAGTAAAAAAAAAAGTAAAATTTTTTTTTTTTTTCCTTGGATTCATTACGGCTCGTTAAAATTACAACTAGTTGAAAACATACAAGTCATGGTTCATAATACTTGTCATAGAAAATGCCCGGTCATCATAGCTTGGAAAAGAGGACTACAAACTTAAAAATCAAACAAAAAGATATTCATTCCTGATGAAATTGTTCACATTGCGTGCTTGTATTTTTATTGTAAGAAAATCATAGTTCATCATAACATACAATTTAAGATATTTAATTAAAGAAAACATTAGATAGAATATGTGAAACTTAAGAATCAACACTGAACACAAAATATTACAGATCTAATGATAGCGAGCATGCACTTGCATATATAATAACATCAGTAATTTTCTATAATATGTTATTGTAAGTTGTCTATGGTGTAGTTTTATGTATATGTTCTAACCATTTAGAAAACACTATGAAGTATCAATAGCATAAATAAAGATGGAAATCAAATAGAGAGGTTGAAAGTTGAAATCGTGATGTAGTAAGCGAATTCACTGATTCATCTATATGAGAGTAGGTTATATATCTCTTTCTTATAGAATCCCAGTAGGATATTCTGCAAACACTCATTCAAATTTAGAAACAAATCTAAGAGTCCCTTAATAAAAGTTTAATCTCATTAACGCCAAATCTAGTAGCTGCGAAAAAACTTAAATCCCAAATTAGACGATATATAAGGTCTGAAGGAGAAAAAAAGCGAATCTCAAATAGCAATTCAATAGAAAACCAGCAAAAAAAAGGATAGATACAGACATGGAATAAACAAAAGAGATAATATGAAGCGTGTGTCAAAGAATGGAGTTTCCTACAACCAGGAGTAACAACCACTTGCAATAGTATCAAAATACTCCTCAGAAGCAAAGCAATGTCTCATGACACTATGACAGAGATTATAGTGTTGCGGATTATTTAGGGTTTAAGCATAAAGGTAATATGGTTTGATACAGCCTTATATAGTGAGAGATGTTAAAAAGGGCATGCCCATCCCATTTCGGCCCAAGGCTCACGGTCTAAGAAATTTGAAGGGCCGGGGTGGATCGGCTCTTCATTTTGAGGGGTCTAAAAATGCTCAATTCAACCAAGTTTTAGAAGGGTAGAGGTTTGGTCCGGGCTAGCCTTCTCTTTTTTATTGTTTTTCTTTTCAAGTTTATAATTTTATAACATCAAGAAAAATGAAAAGATTTTAAAATAAAAAATACGGAAAAAAACATTATGTGGTTTCAACAGCACGTAGAAAAAAACTAGTATAATGCATGTTTTTGAATACGAATACGCAAGCGGAGATAAAAAGAGTGACAAGCAAGATGGGAGGGGAGACGAACACACACAATATTATCTATATATATTAGATAACATGTGAATCTATTAAGCGTATCCTAGAACAACCGACGTGTATTGTGAGCCTTCTATTGAGTGATATGGCCTTATACTTGTATGAATTTTTATTGTGAACCTTCTATGTACGCTTTTTGGTATTGAATCATTGAACCTCAGTATTTTACTATAATATGATTAACTGATGTTGTTGGCTGTTGACACAAACACTTATACGTTGGCTAAAGAAACAAATATTTTGATTCATGTAGGACTATTCATCACGTATAAAATGACTTGCATGAAACAAAGAAAACTCCTTTTTCACAGTTCATCTAGATTGTTACTTTTGCTTGCAAGGGAGTCAATGTTCATTCTCTCATGAGGTCAGTTCATCCGTGATTTCCCCCTTTTCTCCGAGCTAGTTTAGGGGTTTTGGACTTTGATATGCCGATATGTTCTCGTTTTTCAAGATATATTCGTTCAATATGATTTTTTCACGTATTTTGTATTTTGTTGATTTAGGGTCGAGTTTCATTAAATATTGGAGATTTTATTTTTCATTTTTGCTAGTGTTTTTGTAATATGCTTGTGTAGTGAGTATTATTGACTTAAAATAGAATATTTCGTTAAATTAGAGTAGATTCTAGGATTATAATCACGTCTCAATATCAACTTAAATTACTATATTTTTATCCGTTGTGTTAGGTATTAATTATGTTAGTAGTCCTATTGTGAATATATATATTCTATATATATAAATATAATATATATATATATACTACTTTATTACACATGTGTGCACGTGATTACAATTAAGAAAAATTTTGTTACAGTAAAACTATTATTATTTAGCTAATATTTTAATAAATATGAGTTGAAACAGTACAGATACTACAGATTCTTTTGTATGTTCAATGTGGAACATCGTATATTATCTTTATTCACGCGGAATATGAAGATGGTCAATGAAATTTTTAATTAGTTAAATGAATATATTAATTTCAATGTCGAAGGTTCAATCATTTAATTCGTGGTAATCTCAATAATATGAACATTATAGGACGATATTTTTTGTTTTTTTTTGATATTGTTCTGGTTTCATCTACCAAATGGAGTTTGAACATGTATTTAATTGTTATAATGGTCAGTAGTCATATGAACATGTGAAAAGAACAACTATATTTTATTTTTTAGAATTAGTTTTAGTATGTTCTCAAACGAGCCAAGGCACGTTTTTCCCTAATCTATTTGAAAACTTTAATTTAATAGCTAAGTTCAATCTAAGTCCTTTTCAATGTAAATTGAACATAACAATATAACTCTGCCCCACAAAATATAAACATAAAAATATATGTTAGATTGGAGGTTTGATTATTAAATACTCATGAAAAAAATAAAATTTTAATTTATCATAGGAAATTATTATATATTAATAACTAAAAAACAAGTTTAATAAGTAAAAAAGAAAATTGTCTATAAAAAAGATACATATAAAGAAAAAAAAATTACAAAACGATTTTGTGGTAATAGCATCAAATTATAGAAAAAAATTACATTTCCAACGAAAAAAAGAGAAGTAAATAAAGACATGAAATCATAAAAAAAGAAATCACATTAAAAATATATAGAGAAAAATATTTCATACTAATTTTTACATTTTGTATACAAGTAGATACTCTAGACCAAAAAGACTTACTCTAGACGAAAATATCATTGTATAAAAAACCTATAATCATATAGTAATAATAAATAAGACAAAAAGAAAATAAGGCATGAATGTGTTAAGAATAAAGATAAACTATATATATATGTATGTATATATATATAATGAATTCTAAAAAATATTAGTCAATGTATCACTTGGTCTTTTTTCACTATACAATATTTTTATTTATTTTTACTGTTGCACTTATTTTGTTACCTCTCTATAACAGTTAAGTACATGAATATTTTAAAAACATTGAGATTACATATAAAAGAAAAAGGACAAATATGTTGGTTAAAAAGATAAATGATACCAAAAAAATGAAAAAGAAATATTTTTATTCGATGACATTTAACATGTTACCCCAAACAATTAATGATAAATACAAATTGTGATAAGCTTTACGATAGATATCCTAAAAAAATAGAAGAAGGTTGAATACAAAAATACAAATAATCAACTACGAAGTTATATTCAGAACTCAAAACAATGGAGATATGAAAATAAATATTTACTTAAAACTTCGTATTGGAGAACCAATGTCCGCTACAGTTGAATGAAAGTTGTTTGAACGATCATTTTAGTTCATCGTAGAGAAATTAAGGAGTTATGGTAAGTTTCCATTAAATGCAAAGCCTCCTTACAGACTATAATGAAGAAGCATTGTCCCTACATAAAACTGATATGTAGTAATTTTTTCTATATATATTAGGTAAGTTATCTGTTGTTTATTTGTCTCTATAGTTTCAACCAAATTTAGCAATATGGAAGTATCATACGAATTAACTAAGATGCCAAACCAAATATTAGAGGTGGAAAGTGAATCAAGGAAGGATTCAATTTCTATTTAATTGAAGTTAAGTTGATATCTTCCTTTTATTAAATCCCAGTAGGATATTCTTGCAAAAAACTCATTGAAATTAAGAAACTAAATCTAAGAGTCCCTTTACATAAAAGTTAAATCTCATACATAATCTTTGTAGTTTCGAAAGAACCTAAAAGCCCAAAATTCAGATGTAATCATTCAGTAAAAAAAAGTGAAGACTCAATAGCAATCAATAAGGCAAATAGCCAAAAGAAGACGTAAAATTAACCCAAAGAAAAACAATTGAGATAAATTCATCACATCCAATAAAAAAGGAGAAGATACATAAAGGAAGAACCAATAGATATGATAACATATTGGTGAAATCGGTCAATAGAGTCCTCACCAGAATAACAGCCAGCTGCAACTATAAAAAAAAACCTCCTGCTAAAGAAAGCATGTCCACAATTACCTATGCCCGATGATTGTTAGTATTGCTTGTTATTTAGGGTTTTAAACATAATTGTAAAAATGTTTGATATAGCCTTATATTGAGAAAAGGTGTCAAAAAGGGCGGCCTGAACCATCTGCCAACGATCAGGGGGACAAGGATGTTAAGAGGATAGGGTGGACAAACTCGGTCATTTTGAAGGGCCTGAAAATGCTCACGAAACCCAGTTGTAGAAAGATGAGGGCTAGGATGGATTAGCCTTTTTATTTCCTTTTTCTTTTCAAGTTTATAATTTTAGACCATTCAGAAAAATGATCCAATTGTAAAATCCAAGTATGGCAAACAACGTGTTATTTGACAAAACTGGTAAAACAAATATAGTATAATTAGCATGACTCTTGCACACCAGATATGCGAGCGAGATAAAAAGTGACCGCAAAATGAGAGGGAAGCGATGCGTAGGATATTTATCTATGTATCCTAGATAAATGTGGATTTACTTCGATAGAGTGTAATTAGCTAATGGTGCTTGTATTGTGAGCCGTATATTTACAAAAAAACCCCAGTTCAACCGCCCTTATGACTTGTGGAATTATTATTGTGACACTATATTTACTTTGTTGTATCTGAACACATCTCAAATCTCAAATATTTTTCACTTGATATTGCGGTGTTGCAAAACACCCATACGTTTCTAAACAAACAAATTGTTGATTCATTAGGGAATATTTCCATCACGTATGACTAGCCATGCAAGAAAGAAAACTCATTTAATATTCATCTAGATATGTCTGCTTGTTGCAAAAGGCGTATTATTTTCCATTCTCTCACGAGCTCATTTCCTCCCTATTTCCCCCTTCTTCGACGAGCTCAATGCAAGGGCATTTATCTTTGATATGCATATAGGGTTTTTAGTTTGAAGTTATGTTAGGTCGTATTCTTTCTATCTTGGTCTTTTCTAATTTATTTGGTTTAGGGTCGAGTGTCATGATTGTTCTAAAATTTTTTTGGAGATGTGTTTGATTGTGCATGATGTTAGTGTGATATGATTTTGTGTGGGTGTTATGGACTCGAATTAATGTCAATAGAAATATTTCGTAAGTTGAGCAGATTCTAGGATTATTCGTAAAATCTCAAAGTACCTAAACTTTAATATTATATCTCAATGTGGAGAAGAATATTGGACACCTTGTTACCTCAAACAAGATAGGGATTTTTAATTCATAGTTTAAAATTTAGCATCTTTTTACAAGTTCCGAAACAAAATTTCTTATCACTAAACACACATATTACGTAAAAATTAAATAACTGTGACACTTCAAACTCTTAATTTGTATTTGATATGGCAGCTAAAACTATTCAACGAAACCATTAATTCTTGAAAATATTATAGAGGTATATGAGTTCATATCATGGTGCTCATAAATTAGCATAGGAATTGGATGCTAAAATGTGGAACAACATGGGATGTAGAACACAAGAATGGTGGCACTACATATTAACTAGTGATTTGATGTTTTATCATTTCATGATAATTGAATGATCAGGATTGTGATGATCAAATTAATTTACTTTAGTTGTTGAGGAGCTACCCGTTTATGCGACACTAGTGATAATGGGTCCGCACCAATAAAATATATATTAGTGATGTGTCCTCAACACCACAAAAGATACAGTTGGGGGTCTTCATTCTCAACATTTAAGAAAATGAAAATAAAGGTAAATGAGAGAGTTAGTTAGCTTTAGGGGGTGAATAGTTAAGATCTTAGAATTAGGTAAACAACATAGCATAGACGGTAAATACATAGAAAAAAGATCCAAATACCCTTTAAGAATTAACTGGAGGACGTGATCTATTATTGGGACATAAGGTAGGTAGACCTTTCTATGGCTTGTACTGGTCAACCATAGAGCAAAACTTAAGGAATCCAAAAAATTGTCACTTTATGCCGAACATTCTACAATTTGTCCAACTTTCCTACTCCCTTGTAGAGCAACTTATAGAACTAATTTTAAGCACAATTACTAAAGCCAAAACCCTTCTTGGAACCCATATGACTGACTACATCCCGCCTTCCATTTGTAGCTCTGTAATCAAGAGTCTCCATAGTCTAAAACGCAACTTAAATATTTCCTTCCTAATGACGTATGACTTCTTATAGTCTTTAGTAAGACTCACATTCTGCCAACAAGGGAAAAATGTAAACTCTTCATTTTCAATCTAACATTATCAATTTCTGAAATTTAAACAATAATGATAACTGCTCATCTCATAGAACAGTTATCTTCGAATTGTCGATAGTCGTTCCCTACTTTTATCAATGTACAAAAGGTCTTAATTGAAAGTGAGAGTCACGTCTCACCATCACCTAGGGTAAAATCTCATAAATAGTAAAAAGCATCTCGTGTGTTATTATCCTCTTTATCTACTATTGATTTCTTTGAATTTGGGCTATCAATTACCATCATCTCAACTTATGATACTAAAAATTTGTGACATGTAAATTATGTCAATATGCCTTTGTCAAATGAAAGAGTATATCTAACGTATATATCTATAAACTTTTTTACTAGATACTTCACTTATATCATATGTCTGATGGAAAGAAATACAGTAGACTTTATAGGGAAGTGCTAATATAACCGACAAATTTTTGAACTATACAAATTGACTCATACCACATACCACATATGATGATACAAATTTTTTGGAAGGAGGTGAGGTCACATATTTATCTATGTACATAAATAATTAATTGTTGGGGGGGAAAAAAAAAAAACAAAATAAAAAACAAGTTGCCACTTCGATTAGAGTGTATATAGAAAGGTGTGTGTTGTTAAAAATTTACTTAATTGTTGGGGGGTAAATTTCTTGGTTGAAAAGGGCCCATTTAAAAACCATTTGGGAAAAATAATTTTAAGGTTTTTTGTCTTTTATTTTTAAAACAAATGATGAATTTTATTGTGAACCATTCTATTTAGTCGTTTTGTTATCTGAACCATCGAAACCTCAGTATTTCAAAATAATTTTAATTTTGATATTTTTCATGTTTGCACAAACACTTATACGATTGACTAAGCAAACCAATCTTTTGCTCATGTAAGAATATTTCAGTCGCGTAGAAAATGGACTAGCATGAACAAAGAAATCTTCATTTCATGAGTTCATCTGATATGTCTAGTGTGTTTGCAAGGGCGTAACTTTGTCCATTCTCTCATGCGCATGTTCCTCCATGATATCCCACCCCTTCTCCCACGAGCTCAGTTCAGTGCATTACGAATCAGTAGAGCAAAACCTAATAGAGAGGTTGAAAGTTGAAATCAAGAAAGCAGTACACTTTCATATATAATTTGAAAAAATCTTGAAATTTGTTGGCTCCTCGCCCTTTGTTCGCCACAGATCATTTGAAGCCAATAATCTGGAAACAATTTGACAAACGCAGAAAAAGAATGGGTAATCACTTTGAAAATTGACCTTACATTTACCGAAGTGTAACATTCGATGTGAGGATTAACAATAATACATAAACAAAACATAATTACCAATTCTTCAAGTATTGTGAAAAACTCGCTAACAAACCCGCAATGTAGGACTGAAACATCGAAAAACTGGAATTAGCTATGATGTAAGTATTTAACCAATACTACATAATGAGATAAATTTTCATTTCATCAACCAAACGAAAAACTCTTAATGCACCACAAACCCCAAATTAAGCATGCACAACAGGGGGAGTCCAAGCTTATGAAGTGAGAATAACAAGGCTTTTGAAGATTTATTTTTATTTCTGCCTAATGTTAGTGTAATAAGCTTGTGTTGTGAGTACTATGAGTTCAATAGAATATTTCGTAAATTCGAGTATATTCTAGGATTTATTCTAAACGTTAAATTATACAACTTAAATTACTCTACTTTCAACCAATGTCTTAGGTATGGATTTTGTTTTTAAGTGGTCCATTGTGTTTCATATATATTGTAAATTTTGTTACAGTAAGAAAAATTATTTATTCTAGCAGATTTTAAGAATATGGTTTGCAAAATAATATTACAGATCTTTGTGATGTTCAATGCTGGAGCATAGTTATATCTCTTATCACCACGAACATAGGAAGATAGTCAATGAATCTTTTTATTGCTTAAATGAATAGTTACATTCAAATTTACTAAGGTTCAATCGTAATTCGTGGTAATCAATATATTACCTTATAGATGAATTGTTGTATATTTTTTTGTCTCATCCAAATTGTGTTTGACACATGTATTTACGGCTATAATGTTCAGTAGTCATATGAACATGTGAAAGAACACCTATAAGTTTTTTAGAACTATTTTGTGTGTATATTGTTGGAAAATGCATGATTAACTCCCTAACCAATGCCTGATCTCAGAAAAAACACTTAGTTATCCTAAGTCCTATTACCAATATTAGCCAACTGATTTACATTTGATCTAATAAAATTATTACAGAAAAGGCAACACAAGGCTGTTCATAAAACTTAATGTACGTTGAAAAATTGTATATTTTTGTTTTTACCGAAATAGAAAATGTCTTTCCAATCACATTTAATAGTAATCAACATATTTAAAGATCAAGGAACCCTTACAAACCAGATTTAAACTCACCAATGAAAAACAAATTGACACCATAGCCAAATAGACCAAAAATAGTTTTTTCAAAAAAATATGCAGTGTAACAACAGTGGCATAGATGGTACGTAGTACAGACGAGGCCATAGGCACAACCGTTGATGGGATTCAACAAAAATCCCAAAAATTCGACGGAAAAATTGGCTAAGTCTTGATCGACGGTTCCGTAGGTCCAGCGCAGTCCATAATCGTGGACCTTCTATCAAAGACCCCTATTCCAACTACTCCTTACAGAGCTAGGTGATTCACACAGCCGTAGGAAATACGGTCGGAGGTGGAAAATATGTAGGCAGTTAAGAGGAAATGTAGTTGGGTCAACTTCAAATGATAATAATTGGTAGCATAAAATGTATTAGGTGTCCAATTACGTACGCACACATAGATAATTGAATTATCTTTCCATAGAATCCGACCTTGATCAAATCAAATGTTCGAATAAAATATCATTCCTATTTTAGTAAAGGATTTTCGAAAAGGCCCTAAAGACGAACCCAACGACGGGGCGTCGAGAAGACGACGGACTGTCAGTCCTGGCCATCGTTTGTGTCACGACCCAAAAATGGTTGTGATGTCACTCGTGTTATCCCACCAAGACAAGTCATCCTAAAACCCAATATCTAACAAAGTGCGGAAGTAAATGACAATCCAATAACAATTTCTATTATGAAACCAAGTCATATTAATTCAATCCCAAAAACCATGTTGTTACGTGCACAAGCCTCTTATGTAAATATTAGATCGAAATAAAATAGAAGTCTAAAATGAAGTTGTCTTTCAAGTAAAAACAATGTCATAAACTGGAGTAGGAAAGTTCGCTGAGATGACAAGCCCTACCTCACAACCCTCCACAAGATGCCTCGGAGACGAAAAGAATGACAGGTATCACGAAAATCCGGGCTCGTATCTTACAAAAAAATTGGTAGAAGCAAGGGGTGAGTACCAAACCACACAGTACCCAACAAGAAACCCTCTAAACACAAGTTAAATGAACAAAACACGGATACTCCGTACACCCTATCCACACTTTATCCTAACAGTTTACAGTTAACCAAACACACAACTCAATAACCACACTCTATCAGTTTACACATTCTCAATAACAACTCGATATTCAACAGTCACAAGCTTCACAAAGAAACACTCAAAAGATCAGCAAAACACATGTTCAAGTTCATCAATAATAAAAATGTGCAATGTCATGAGATGCAATGTCAAATATAGGTATACATGTATTTCTTAGCAATACACACCCTCTGTCCCTCAATTCGGGACCCATGGGGGACATATCTGTCCATGCATCTGTCATGGCGCACGACATGAACCTTGATAATAGTAACATTCACGTCACGCGATACGTCTCTCAAAATATAATATCCATCGCGACGCGCGATACGACCCTCGAAATGGTACATCCTCTTACAACATCCATGTCTCAGATACAATGCAAATGATATGGTTAAATGAAAATTGGAGATAACAATTTGATCAACAAAGCGCAATTTACAACAAGGAATACAAACCACCAACAAATAGCAAAAAAATTTCCACTCATTTCCTTAAACACAAACACAAGGAAATACACGAAGTTCGTACGCCGTAACAAGGGTTTAGAAATCCCACTTGCCTTATCCAATCGAATAATTACTCTTGGACATGGCCTCCCTTGCCATTGAGCTCCAAACCAATGGATTATTAAGTATATAATCACAATTGAGATTTCTAATTTAACAACATCCATTTTACTAGAATTTAATTCTTAACATTAATATAAACTAACATGTCAACTCTTCAATCTTCACCAAATTTCAAGCGTCGAGTTTAGTTCTAAATCCCCCAATATTATAGATTTAATAATACTCACACAATACAATGTATCAAAAAATTAAATCATAATGTGCTATTTAAAAGAAGGATCCGGAAGTGAAAGAAATATCGAGATTGCAAGTTTAACTTAAGATAATCCCTAAATTCTAACATTTTGCAGACCTAACATTTTAATACTCCCAAATCATCATTAGCCAATTATTGTCCCAAGTTCATGCAATGATACTGTAACGAATACTTTAACAAATACATTTAATTATTTTCTTCCCCTAGCAAACCAGTGCCAACTCAAAATTTCCAACCAATAAAATTTATCAAAAGTGCATAACTTTATCAAAGTCTACAATCAAATTTTGAAGAAAACCTTAAAGTTTATTAATTTAATCGATGGAAATTTCTTAAGAAAACAAAAAAAAATTACCTGAATGTCGCCGTCGATTCCTTAGGGAAGTCGTACCTTTTTTTTATTGCTTCTGGTGACTTAAGATCCAAAAAATTCTTAACCCTAAAATTTATTTCTATATATGGTTATGTTAGATTAGGGTCTTAAATAAATTAGGATTTATCCCTTTTAGTCACAAATTAATAAATTATCCAAAATTTATTCATTTAATTAATAAACTCAATTTATACGAATAATTTAAATTCCCAAAACTAAACATCGGGGTTCATTGAAATATCCACCACAAAAATCTGTCGTCCTAGAAACATAAAGTGAAAGAAAGTACCTGAAGCTTCAAAAAGCTGAGGGTATCTGGCGCACATGTCAGCTGTTCCAAGTTGCCTCTTGCAGGATTGGTGCTTCACTGCACCTCACTGAAGAATCTCCTTGGTCCAAAGCTTTCGACTGGCATATCCAAAAAAGCTATAGGTTCCTCCTCTAGTCAGTTTGACCCAGCTACACAGAATTGAGTGAAATCACATGAGAGTCATCGGGATATACTTGAAGCATAGAGAAGTGGAAAACAGGTGAACGCGACAAAAAGGTGGGCAAGCCAACTTATAGGACCCTCTCCCTCTCGGCTCAAAATGTACAAACGGTCCAATAACCTAGGTATAAGCTTTCCATTCTTTCAAAACCTCATCACAACCTTCAGGGTGATACTCGGAGACACATGATCACCCTCCATAAACATAGGCTATAAACTCTCGAGTCTGCATAAATTTGGTACTCTGAGTTGTCAATAATCTACTACTGAATCATAGGATTTGCTCCATAGCATCTCAAGAAAGTCTGTATCCAAAGAGTCCATCTCTGTGAATCAAACCAACCAATGTAGACCTACAGGGTCTTCCAAACAATGCCTCAAATGGGACATCTGAATACTAGAGTGATATGTTATTTTAGGCAACAACTTCACTAAGAGGTAAAGTCAATCCATCTTATCTCCGAAATGATCACACAAGCTGAGCATATCATCAAACCTGAACGTCCGCTCAGATGAACATCTGTCTAAGGGTGAAAGGTTGTACTCATATCTAACTGAGTACCCAGACCATGGTGTAATGCCTCCGGAAGTGAGAAACTAATAGGACCTCGATCTAGATATGATAGAAAACAGGAACTCCATGTAGTCGCACAATGGGACTAATATAGAGCGCGACTAACTTTTGTGCCGTTACTTATCCGAACAGAATGGAAGTGGGAAGACTGGTCAGCCTATTCAATAACAACCTAACAGAGTAATAAACACCCAGGTGGTAGAAAACCACACAACAAGTCCATGGAATCCGCTCCCACATTCAAGTAGGAATCGGACATCCTCTAAGATATACCCCGGGCCACTGGTGCTCAGAATTGCCTGTTGGAAAGTCAAACACCTCGAAATAAAGTCTATAATATCTCTTTCATTCCATTACCACCAGAATTTTTACTTAGATACATGATAATCTTAGCCTCTTCCCGGATGGATTATAAAAATACGAGACACAATGGGCTCACAAGAATCAACTATAAAAAATCGACTATCTGGAGTCACACAAATTATGCCTCCCGATCACAAGACCCCATCAGAATCCAAGGACAGCTCCTTATATTCCCTCTCATACTTTGTCTCGAATTGAGACATAATTTTTAATCATAAAAATGTGTGCAAGGATTTGCTCGACTAAAAAGACAGAGACTCAATAAAAGCAATCATCCCATCAATCTCTTATGAAAATCTGCAAGCGGGAAAGGACTGTTAGTTATATCTGCAAATCTATAGCCACTGGTCTCCGCAAACTAAGCCGCTGCAAGACTCCCCATGCTAGGAGTCTGCCTACTCAGAGCATCGACAACAAACATGGGCCTGTTGTGGATGATACAGAAGGTCGACATATATCCTTCAGCAACTAAAGCATCTCTGTTGCCTCAGTTCAAATCCCTCTTGCTAAAAAGATTAACTGAAGACCTTCGATTATCAGTGGAAGATCTCATAATGCACCCATACAAATAAGACGTTATAACTTATGTACAAAACCACAGCCGGCAACTCCAAAGTATGGGGGGAGTAGGGTAGTTCTTCTCATGGGATTTAAACTGCTTAGAAGCATAAGCAAATCACTCACCTTCTGCATCAACCACACCACCCATCCAACTCATGAAGCATCAAAATTACATGTAAAAGTTCTACACCCTCCTCAGGTAGAGTAACACAGGCGCTGAGTCAACAAGTCTTGAGTTTTTTAAAGCTCTGCTCACACTTTATCAGACCACTGAAAAACGCACATCATGTTGAGTCAAATCTATTAATAGAGCTGAAATAGTAGAAAAACTCTGATCAAATCATCGATAATAGCCTGCCAATCCCACAAAACTCGAATCTCAGTAGGTGAAGTAGTGCGTCCAACCTCTAATTGCCATAATTTTGGCCGATCTACTCTAATACCCCTCTTTGGACACAACGTGGTCCCAAGATCTGTCCAGAGTAAGCCAGCACTCACACTTTGAGAAATTGGACATACCACTTCTCTCTCTCAACCTCTGAAGTAAAATCCTCAGGTTTCGGACATGGGTACTCCTCATTCTTAGTGTAAAACAAGGGTCCATCGATGAAAAAAATCACAAAAGAACAAGGTATGGTTGAAACACCACATTCCATCAACTCCATGAAAGTTCAGGGGCATTAGTCAATCCAAAGTTACATAACTAGAACTCAATAATGTCCATATCGAGTCCGAAAAGCTGTTTAGGGATATCTATGCCCTTAAGCTTCAACGATGATACCCAGACCTCAAATTCAATTCTCAGAGAAACAATGATTGCTCCCTGGAACTATTCAAATAATCATTCAATACGCGTAAGAGGATACTTATTCTTCATTGTTAACTTGTTCAAAACTATATGTAATCAATAACATTCTCATAGTCCACCTCTTCTGCACAAACAATACAGGGGCACCCAGGCGTATACATGTAGGGCGAATAATAACCTACTCCCCCCAAATGAATCCTACAACTGATCCTTAAATTCTTTCCAATCTCCTGGGTCATAAGATATGGATGTAGAGAAATAGGCTTAGTGCCCAGCTCCAAATAAAATAGAAAAGTATATCCTATCGGGAGTAATACCTGGAGATCCGAAGGAAATAATGGAAATACTGCACTACGCGAACGAGCAGGGGAGGGATTCAAAAATAGTATCCCCCCGAATAAATGCTAAGTAAGACAAATACCCCCTCTCCCCCATTCTTTGCAGCAAGAAAAAAAGAGATACCTTGCTAAGGTAAGAACCACTAACACTCTTCCACTAAACCTCGGAACAACAGGCATTGCTAAGTCACAAATCTTAGAATACAATCAAGATAAGCGTGATAGGAGAAAGCCAATCAATACCCAAGATAACATCAAAAGTTTCCATCCCAGAATGATTATGTCTACCCAAGTGTTCATACCCAGCCCCCCCCCCCCCCCCCCCCGCAAGAAACAAGACAGGATCGATACACTCAATCCACCACTAAGTACTTACCCCCGGGTGTAGAAACATGAATAGGTACACTCATTCTATCACATATAATATCAAATTTTGGCAGCAAAATACGTAGATACATAAGAGAATGTAGAACCTGGATAAAAAAACACAGACGCAGGTCGATGAAACACTAGGATGATACTTGTAATAACAACATCAGAGGTCTCCGCCTCAGGTCTCCCCAGGAAAGCATAGTAGTGGCCTCCTCATCCACCACCAGCCTGGGTGGTACCTGTACCCCAACTCTGCTGAGCTGCAACGCAACTACTAGAAACACTCTCAGCTCTACCTGACTTAACTCTGCCACGACCTCTACTCTGTGGTGCTGGTGGTCTAGTCTAGAATGAAGAATCAGGTGGAGGCCCATCACGACCCCTTTGAAAAGTACACTATCGCATTAAGTGTCGGGATCTCCACAAGTAAAACAAAATCTTTAACCAGGAAACTTCTATGTCGACCATGAAAACCCAGTATAATTGCCTCGCCCTGTAGGTCAATGCTTTGAACCGTACGAGTCCTGACCCAGGCTATAAGAACCCCTAAATGTATGACCACCCTCAAATGTCGGAATAGACGCATGAATAGGTACCCGCTTCTTAAAAGAACCCCCCACCCCCCAACTCTGTGACCCTCTACCTCAAGATGAGGCACCATGAAACGGACCTGATATACGGGCCATTTTAGGGTCCCCCAAAACTCTCTCTCTCATCCATTCTGCCTCTTTGACGGCGCTCACAATGGACTGAAAAGAAGCCCCTCCCTAGAGCACGAAACACAGCTGACTAATAGAGAAAGTCAAATCCCCTCAAAAATCTGCGGCTCATTTCTGTCTCATTTGGAATAATGGCCAAAGCATCGCCTAGATAACTGGCACAAAAAAGAGGCCTCATACTCGGTAACCGATAAACATCATTCTCAAAACTAAACCTCAAAGCGAATCTCTCTCTCACGCTCCAAGCGGATAAAACGAGCTTGCGAATACACTAGCAAATTGTTCTCAAGGCACTGGAGGAGATCCAACTGGCAAAACCCTCGAATAAGTCCTCCGCCAGTATCTCGCTGGTCCTCGAAGCTGGAGTGTAACATATCGAACCCCGTGTGACTCAGCTAATCAAACCACCTCTAGTAAGTCTGGGCAGGTAGTTAGAAACTCATGAGAATCCTCGCTCTTCCCACCCTGAAACACAGGTGGGTCCATCTTTCAAAATCTCTCATACCTACAATACTCATCCTCTGTCAAAACAACCACCGGTGAAACTTGACCCCTAACTGCTGGTGGGTCAACATTATTCGGAACCGCGGGATCTACTGGTAGTTGCCCCACCGCATCCTGAACAACTAGAGCTTGTTGTTGCTCTTGGGTAGGAGTCCCCTCTCTAGTATGAAATTTATGTGGTGTGGCGGTCGCACCACTACCCTGAGAAAAGCCCTCTAGCACACTTAATACCCTCAATAGTGTATCTTGAAGCAACGGGGTGACTACAGACTCTGGAGGAACCTTGTCCTCTCTGCCATCAATCTGAGGTTGTGTAAACACCTCTCTAGCACGACCGGCACTGGTGAGCTCACGTCAACGACTCTAGCTACTATTGACTACTAGCAGACCTTCTAGCTCAAGATCTACGCCTATCCTTAGCTAGGTGCCTCAACAACTCCTAGGGAAGTGCCTCTCCTTACCCACGGGAAACATTAGTTCTATTCATCGTCACTGTAAAAAAGAGTATACAACAACTCAGACTAAAGAAGGTGAGTACGCACCAATGAGAAAGAATGAATAAAACGAGTTCCTAGTAATCATTCTAGCCTTCTACAGAGATAAGTACAGACGTTTCAATACTGATCCTGAGACTCTATGGAGACTCGCTTGTAGACATGTGAGACCTATGAACCTGGGCTCTGATACCATTTTTAAGGACCCAAAAGGTTGTGATTGGAACTCGTGGTTATCACCAAGACAAGTCATACTAATATCAATATCTAACACAGGTGAGGAAGTAAAATGACAATCCAACAACAATTTTATTTGAATCAAAGTTCATATTAATTCTATCCGCAAAACTAGGGGTCAAGTGACACAAGCCTTTCTAATGTAAATTTTAGATTCTAAATAAATAGAAAGTCTAAATGAAGTTTTCGTTCAAGTCAATAAAATATAGTAGGAAAGTTCGCGAGAGACAAGAATCTACCTCACAAACCCTCCACTAGGATGCCTCGAAAACGAAGGAATTACAAGATATCACGAAGACAAGCTGTATATACAAAAAAAAAATTTAGAACAAGGATGAGTACCAAACCACGCGGTACCCAAAAGCAAACTTATAAAACAAGTTAAGTGAAAAAATAGGATAGTACTTCCACCCTATCACTATAAGACTAAAGTTTTACAAGTTCAAAAGACACAACTCAATAAACCACACTTTATCAGTTACACATTCTCATAAAACTCAATATTCAACAGTCACAAGCTCACAGAGAAACACACACAAGATCAGCAACAAAACGGTTCAGTTTTCATCAATATAAAAAATCTGCAATTGCCATGAATGCAATGTCAAATATAGTGATGCATGTCTTTCTTAGGTAACACACCCCGCTTGTCTCTCAATCCGGGATCCATGGGACATATTTGTTCCTGATCTCTCGCGGCGCACGGACATGACCTCGATAATAGAACTTTCACAGCGGCGATACGTCCGTGAAAATACCATATCCATCGCCGGCGCGCGCATAAGACCCTCGAAAGGGGTACATCATATTACCACATCAACGTCTCAGATGAACATGCCAAATGGACATTGTTAAATGAAAATGGAGATAACGTTTTGAAACCAAAGCGCAAGTTACAACAAGGAATACAACACCCAACAAAAATAAGCAACAGAGTCTCCAATCATGTTCTAACACCAACACAAGGAAAATACACGGAATTTCGACGCTTACAAGGGTTTAGAAATCCACTTGCCGTAGTCAATCGAATAATTACTCTGACTGATCCTTCCGTTCCATTTGAGCTTCCAACCAATGGAATCTATTCAAGTACATATTAAAAGGGACGATTTCTATTTAACAACATCCAATTAACTATAATCCCAATTATGAACCTTAATGGCAAAAACATGGTCAAACTCTTCAATTTTCACCAAATTTCAGCTAGGGTTAGTTCTAATTCCCCCAATATTATAGATTATAATAATATTCACATAATACAATCTATCACATATTTAATTGTTTATTCCAATGTATCAAAAATTAAATCATAATGTGCTTTTTAAAAGAAGGATTCGGGAGTGAAAGAAATATCGAAATTGAAATTTGAACCCACGATAATCTCTAAATATACTAACATTTTGCAGACCTAACATCTTGAGCCTCCGAAATCATCATTAGCTAATTATTGTCACAAGTTCATGCAATTATACTGTAACGAATACTTCAACAAATATATTTTAATTATTTTCCTCTCCTAGTAAACCACTGCCAATTAAAAATTTCCAACATATAAAATTTATCAAAAGTGCATAACACTTTTCAAAGTTACAATCAAATTTTTAAGACACTTAAGTTAATTAATTTATCGATGAAAATTTCTTAAGAAAACAAAAAAATTGATTACATGAGCGTCGGCGTTCATTAGGGAAGTAGTACTTTTTTGTAGGCTTCTTGTAAATTATGATCCAAAAATTCTTAACCTAATAATTATTTCTATATATTGGTTATGTAGATTAGGTCTTAAATAATCTTAAGGATTATCCGTTTTATCACAAATTAAATAAAGTAATCGTAATTTATCATTAATTAACTAACTAAAGTTATACGAATAATTCAAATTTCCAAAAAAAACCTCGTGGGTCATTACAGTTTTGCCCGACAACAACTTTCCCTAAGGGTCTTTTTGACCTATCCCGCTCCGTTTAAACACTAAATTATGTCATTTTGATCCTAAATCATCATATTTTTGTAAGTTTAAGCCTGGAAACATGATTAAAACATCTCCAAGTCAAATCGTAAAATCAAAACCTAAAAAATTAGAAGCAAGAGAGGAGAAAAAGCTTAAGAACCCTAGTTAAAAAAAAACCACAAGTCCCAGTAGCTCCAGCCCCGAAAATTAAGTATTTTTCCATGGATTTCATAACAAGGCATGTGAGATATCACTAGTGTTCCTTTCACCCAATGGGTCCCTAGTTTTCAGTCAGATTCTTGAATCTCTTATCATAATTAAGCGTAGGGTTTCTAGAACTTTGATAGTACTTCATGAATTTATTAGATATATATTCCAAATAAGATTATCATGTTATTACTCTTATTATCACATGAATTTCTGAACCTTAGCTTTGTATTTGCTTAGTTCTTGAATTACACATGCTATGTAAGATATTTCAGTCACATCAGATATACATGCATCAGTTATAATTGCATAATTACTAGATTAATATTGCTTATCAGTTTGGAGTTAAGTTTTGAGGCGATACAATATTTACAGAAACTCAGCACATAATCAGTTAATTCTAAAAATTCATTGTGAGTTAGAATTTAATACAGAGTTGGACTAGGGTTTAGCGTATCCCAATGTCCAGAAACTACTAGCAAAGTAGGTTTGTAAGTCCCATTCTGGGGGCAATCAGTGTAGGATCAAGCCGGATGTCGTTATACTTTGACAGTGATATTGTGTCCTCTCGATGGGGCGTTACTAGAGCAGACTCCACAATTAGCTCATTTAGTTTTATCATTCGGTTATTTAGTAGCTCCCAAGATCAGTCAGACGTTTGCCTTTTCAATTATCAGTAATGAGTATTAGTTTCAAGCATGTGTAAAATTTTTCATTCATCAATTAGCTAAGAATTTCAGTTTATCTTGTCATATTATTATACTTGCTTTATGATTTTTCAGTTATGTTTTATTTCAGCTTTACTCTATTCTACATGCTCAGTAACTTTGAAGTACTGACACATACGTGCGCTACATGTTCTCGTGATGTAAGTTCATGTTCTCAGCATCAAGATCAAACATAGAACGATTTTCGATCTTAAGTTCCATAGATTCACTGGTGAGTTCTCATTTTCCGAGGACAACAGTCATGAGTGTCATTTTAGTCTTTAGTCATTTAGTTTTTGTTTTTGCTAGATTTAGCTGGGGTTTTTCCAGTATCTCTGGTCCAGTTTAGAGGCTATTTGAAGACATAGTTAGATTCAACTTAGTATTGAGTTAATAATTTCTTTGTATTAAACTTATTATTTTTAAATATCTCAGTTATAGAATATGAATATTCCCCATATTTTCAGATTTAATTATGATTTAGCTTCCGCAACAGTTTATACTCTTTAGTGTGCTCATGAACATGCCAGCAGGGTTAGATTGGGATCACTTTTGATCCTAGGTTCCGTGTCAGCGTCTCGGGGGTAGCTCGAGGCGTGACACAAATTGTAATATCCCATATCTAAAACAAACAAGAATTCTGTAGGTACAACCGACGGTTATCATCCACAGACCGTAGTTTGATCTACGACCCATACTGTGCATCCATCGTTTGATTTTTAAGCCCCTCCCCCCCTCCCAAAAAAAAATCAGCCTAGAAAATTTTACTAAGCGTCGAACGACAGACGGACTTACAGTCCATACATTGTGTCCTTTTGATCAAGACTCCAATAACCCACTCTTTGATAAGAAGCATGATTGACCAGTACGGTCCGTAAGTTAAAATAAGAAGATTGTTAAGGGGAAAATGTTATTGGGTCAACTTCAAATGTCCATTACTCTTAGGTCAAAATGAATTAGGTGTCTCATGACCTACCAAATGATAGTTAACTGAATTATCTTTCCATAGTCACTAACCTTGCTAAATTCCGACCTTTAAGTAAAATGTTATGACCATTTTAGTAAAGGTATGTCGAACAGATCCAACCTAATGACCCAATAACGGACCGTCGATTAAACTATGGCCCGTCAGTCCAGGTAGTCGTTTAGTTCGACGGCAATTAAATTAAGGTCTTCTGGTCTTTTCTACTTCATTTAACCCTTAAGACACATCATTTTGACCCATCAGATTTTATTCAGTTTAAGCCTACAAACATACAAAATTGGAAATCAAAACTTAGAAAATCAGAAGCAAGAAAGGACAAAAAGGTCAAGAACCCTAGTTCAACAATGCAACAAGGTTCCAGCAGCTCCAACCTCGAAGTCCTAATATTTCTCTGTGGTTTTCATCACCAGGTATGTGAGATTTCAGTAATGGGTTCCTTTCACCTATAAAATCCTTAGTTTTCAGTTAGTTGTTGATTATCTTATCAAGGTTAAACCTAGGGTTTGTACAATTAAACCAAATCATCAAAAATTAGTTTGGTATATGTTCCAAATCAGGTTGTTAGGTTATTATTTAGTTTATCACATGAATTTAAGTACCATAACTATGTATTTCTTTAATTCTGAAATTACACATGCTCGGTTATATATTTCAGGTACTTCAGACATACATTTCTATGTTATTAATGAATAATTATTAGATTAATAATTTCACTCTTATTTTGCATGTTCAGTCTTGAGCTATCCAGTATATACAGAAATTCAGTCATAACGTCTTAATCATTTAATTCACTGGGAGTATAATAATACCGAGTTGGACTAGGGTTCAGCATACCCAAAGATTCAAAGAACTACTAGGCGATTAGATTGTAAGTCTCCTCTGTGGGCATTAGATCACTCCAGCATGCCTTTATACCTTTGGCAGGGTTTATTGGTTCCTCTCTATGGGGCGTATATATTGGACTCCACATTTAGCTCATTTGGTTTTATTATCGGTTATTAGTAGCTCAGACAATTTAGTTAGAATCTATTACATTGACAACTTATCAGTATATTCAATATTCAGATTCAACATGTTATAATTGGTCATTGCATTCGGTTTTCTCAACATTCAGTATATCATGTTTATATTTTCTATACTTGATTTTGTGCTTGTTCAGCTATGTTTTATTTCAGTGTTAGCCTATCCAACATGCTCAGTACCTTCAAATACTGATACATACGTGTACTACATCTTCTCGTGATGTAGGTTCAGGTTCTCAACATCCAGATCGCGCTCAAATTGATTTCTAATCTCCAGTTCAGCAGATTCAATGGTGAGTCCTCATCCTCCAAGGACGATATTCATGAGTTTCTTTTCAGTGCTTAGTCCTTTAGAGTTAGTTTAGAGGCTATTTTCAGACATAGTTGTTTCATCTTAGCATTGAGTTAATATTTCTTTGTATGCCACTCGTCATTATTTCAAATATTTAATCTTATAACATATTGCTATACCCATCTTTTTTATTTAAATATGATTAAGCATCCGCAATATTTAATATTTTTTAGTATGCTCTGATCATGTCAAAAGGTTAGCTTGGATCGCAGGTTGTTCCAATGGGTCCCAGCTTCTTGCGTCTGCTAGGGTAGCTTGAAGGCTTGACACACAGGTATCAAAACAACTAGGTTAAATGTGTCTAGATGTATGAAAATCTCATTAAGGAGAGTCCTTTTTATGGTATGAAAGTGCACCACATCTAATGAGGGGAGCCTATGAAGTGCTTAGGAAAACTCACTTTGTGTTACTAACTTATGGGCATAAGGTAGGAACTAATTCCATCTATAACTTGCGTTCTCCATTTCTGATCATGCCTCCCTTCCCGTAGAGCTAATTCCAGGAATGCGAACACTAGGAAAGCAATGCAAGTAAAGATGCAACACAACTCGGCCAGTCCCAGATTAGAAGTCGCCATGCTGAATTCAGAGTGCCGAGTCAGATGTTTTCTGCAGAGTCTCACACCGAACAGAACCATCACCGGTAAAGTCATCTGAGGGGAAATGGTGGATTGATAGTATAAAGGGTCCCCAAATTTCTTGGATGAACAAAAGATCTTTAGGTATGCCGGTTACTGGGGTGATCGGTTGAGTTGGCATCACATTAGCTGAAAGATGTGCGCATATCTGCCTACATAACACTCATGGAAGGATAATAAGGGCACAGATGCAACTCTTATTACCTAGAATGCTTTAGTGAGACCTTTCTAGATATTTTTCCCAAGAGAGTTAGATAAGCAAAAACCCAGGAATTCATGAACTTAATGCAGGGTACATTATGTCCAAGAGTATGGAATCAAGTTTAACTACTCTAAGCAGTATCTCTCACATGGTTGCTGACGCCATGGATTCAGATGAATAAGTTTCTGCTGGGAGTCTCAAATTTAGTGAGAAGTGCACAAAAATGCTATGAGACTAGGAGAGTTAACATCTAGGCTTATGACTCAGCTCAGCATGTTGAGGGTAATAGCCTTAAGGAACCTTCCAGTAGAAATAAGATGCTGGAACTGCGAACTATGACTCGGGTTTGTAGCAAAATCTCTCGTAGAGTTAGCATAAGTTTTCATCCCTATCCTTCATTCGCTGGTTTCATCCTCCAAGAAATGTGTTTGACAAGAAGGTTTAAGCACCAAGCCTAAGTATCAAGGAAGGTGTTTTCAGTCACCAATAGTTACCCCATCTTGCCCAAGTGTAGTAAACAACCATCCAGGCCCGTGCCTTTCAGAAAAAGGATGGTGTTTCGGACGGTCAGTCCTGATCACAGTTGAGATAATTTTCCCTTCTAGATAGGGTCCAGGAGGTGAAATGTTAGATCTCAATATACAAAACATCATCAGCAACACCAGCAAGTCTCCCAAGTCTACAGGGTAACCCATCTGCTATAGGTGGCGGTCAGCTACCAGAACAGGTTGTAATGCTCTTCAGGCGCGCCGTATACAGGACGTTTCTCTTGATGTATTCATATGGTACATTACGAGTCTTTGACCTTGATAATTATGCATTGTAGATCCAGGGATACTTATCTTTTGTAACTCCTTACATAACAGTCCAATCAGTGTCAGTCCAGAAGCTCTCCTCAGAACCTTTTCTTAGTCACTAACCAGTGGCGGACCCAGTTATAGCTAGACGAGTATATGAAATTTCCTGTCACAGTATCTTAGACCATCACATACAGATCTTATGAGTTTAGAAATAGTTAGACTTCGATTTCATTTGTAAGGCATGGATTGGTTTTACTTATGGTTATGCTCATCGATTGTAGAACTAGGATTTTTCTTTTTCAGATTGCAAATGAACAATCTTAGATGGACTTGTAGTATCTTAGCGCCTATGGGTCAACTTCAATTCTTATCTTAAGGCCAAAAACTATTGATCTATAAGGGTTTTATATCTATATTTAATGAGTTCCCAGAAGTTTTTTTGAGAAATCTTCCCAGAAGTTCATCCCAAAGAGCAATCGTACTTTGGAATTGATCTCTTCCAGAATCGAGCTATTTCTATTCCTCCTGAAAAAATGGACAATAGTATAGCTTAAGAATGAAGGAGTATTTGAAAGACCCTCTAAATAAGGTGTTTCATCAATCAGACCTAGTATTTCACCATGGGTTTCAACCAGTGTTGTTCGTAATAAGAAAGAATAGTTCTCTCAGACTTGCATTGACTATAGAAAGTTGAACAAGTCACAATAAAGAATAAGTATCCGTCCACCCCATGATTGATAACTTGTTTTTGTAACACCTTCAAGGTGCTGTCGATTTCTTCTCAAAGAATATCCCTCATGGGTTATCATCGTTAAGATTTAGAGATAGTGACATTTCAAGAAACAAACCTTTGAGAACACGATATGGTGTTTATATGATTTTTAGTTATGTCATTTGTGACAACCCCATGCTCCCTGCAACTTTTATGGATTTGATTAACATAATGTTAAAATACTAATTAACTTGTTTGTTAAGTTCTTAGTGATTATAATCCTCATTTACTTTAGGATGAGAAAAACATGCACTCATTTTGAGATTTGTATCTCAGACAGACTCTCACAGATCGTCAGTTATTCCGCTAAGTTTAGCAATGTGAGTCTAATTGTCAATCAGTTGCTTTTCTTCTTGGTCAAATTGTATGAGATATTTGAGTGGATTTGGGACGATAGAATCCACAGTGAAATAATGGCCCAGACCTACCTCTGCTATGGATATCAAAAGTTTTCAGTCTAGCGGGTAATTATAGAAGGTTCATGAAAAGATTTTCATCCATACGGGTGATTTAGAAGGTTCTTCAAATATTGCATCCATACCTCACTATGACTAGGTTGACTAGAGATGGTCAAGTTTCAACGGTCAGATGATTGTGTGAAAAGCTTTGCAGATTTAGAAACTAGATTTACTACAGCTACATTCTTGACTCTACCAGAGGGTTCTGATGGTTATGTGATCTATTGCGATGCATCAAGATTTGTCCTTGGTTGTGTGTTGATGCAATGAGATAAGATTATAGATTATGATTTTACACAGCTTAAGGTGCATGAGAAAAACTATCCAACTCATGACATCGAGCTTGCAACATTGGTGTTTGCACTTAAGATCTAAAGACACTACTTGTTTTGGATGTAATATGAGGTATTCACTGAACCATAAGATCGCTTTTCAGTATGTGTTTTCACCAAATGAGTTGAAATCTCTCCAGAGGAGATGGATTGGATACATAAGGATTATGATATGAGTGTGCATGAACACTTGGTAAGACAAATGTCTTAGAAAATCTCTTACTCTACTAGATATCTAATGGGTATTGTAGCCCATGTGAGGAAGAAAGAGATTCTAGGAAGGAATGCTCATATCTTGCTCTCTTGGAAGTTTTGCCTTTTTTGCATTCAAACAATGGTTAACGTTCAGATGGGCAGAAATCTTCTTATTTGTAGTGGAGGTAAGGAAAATAAATACACCTTATCCAATCTGCTTGACATTAGGGGGGCATCCAATCCAGAGAGAGGCGGTTTCTCCAAAATCAGTAGAGTTATACTTCTCTACTACACGTAGATTTGTGCTTTTTCTCCTGTGGGCGAGTTGAGACATCAAATTTATTGGAGAATCCATAACTCCAGATATCATATTCATCATGTACCGCAATCTGGGAAGTCTATCGGTGGAATACATTAAGAAGATATAATAACACAGTGTTGTGAGGAGTGCCCCCAATTGTCAGCGAGGGTTGCTTGGAATAACTTGTGTCCTAGGTCCCGTTGTTTACGTCTAAGGGGGTAGCTTCAGGCGTGACTCCAAAGTTCATGTAATTTTAAAATGCAAGAAAAAGAATATGAATAAAATTTAAACAAGTGCGGTTAAAAAGAAATGAGAGGATATTTTATGTCTTATAGAAATAATCATAAACCTTTTGGAGAATCAAACCTTTTTCAAAAAGCACAAAATTATTGAAAAATGAAAACACACAACTATTGAATAAGTTACAACTTCTTGAAAAGGCACAACTCTTTGGAAAAGCCACAACTTAGTGAAATTATATTTTTTGTGTCTTATCGGAAAAATCATGACCTTTTGAGAAGTCCTGACATTTTGAGAAGTCATACCCTTTTATAAAAGTCACAACTGATTGAAAAATGAAATTTCCTAGAAGTCAAAACTCTTTCAAAAATAAAAACTCATCGAAAAAATCACAACTCATTGGAAATGCACAACTCTTTGGAAAAGTCACAACTCGGTAAAAATCACAAACCTTTGAAAAAGGTCACAAGTTATCAGAAAAGTTACAATTCAGTGAATAAGTCACAAACTAATCCAAAGCCTACAAGTGCAATGCTCATGTTAAGCCCGATAACCCCACCATATAATTAACTAAAAAAGATCTAATTAATGCCCTTTACCCATTGACATAATATCTGATTAGTCACCAACATACATATCCAACTTAGACAATATCATGTTTTCATCAAATGAAAACCACATCAATACGAGCAACGTCAGTAAACCAACCATGATCCATTTCATTATACCCAAGTCCATAAGAACATAAGAATAACCTCCTATGACTCCCCTCAAAGTCAACTTGTCTAATACATAGGTAAAAGTCTCATACCCTTACCCATAGTAAGTAGTGCCCCCCTTAAGTCACCCTAGTTAATGTCCATCTTTATTACTTCCATTCATTGATTTTACTTTAAGGAACAATCGCCTTAACCGACAATAGACCATGTGAGAAAAACATGGAATCCGGTCTCATGAAACCCTAAAGCGAAAGAAGGTGCTCTACTTGACAATGTAGAACAAAACATGAACATAACATTCTAGGTGGATCCACTAGTTTGCATTCCTATGGTAGGGGGAAACATAGTTAAGGAACTAAGTGTCACGACCCAAAACCGAGCCGCGACTGGCACCCACATTTACCCTCCTATGTGAGCGAACCAACCAATCTAAACCTTATCATTTCAATCTACTATCAACATAAAGCAATGCGGAAGACTAAACTCGTAAATAAAAGACCAATTCCAATAACTAACTTCTAAAATTCCAACATCATATTTCCCCAAAATCTGGAAGTCATCACACAAGAACCTTATGATCAAATTACTAACTAAGAGTAGTCATTGAATCTAAAACAAATAAAAGCTAGTCTAATGCCGAAATTCAAGGCATCAAGACTGAGGAAGGAGATCCAGTCAAGCTCATAAGCCTTAGCTCACTCCCCCCCCCTGAGATCCGGTGTGACGAAGACTGTCTAGAATTACTGTTGAGTCGAAGATGAACGGCACATTTGCTTCATTCCACAATATACACGGAAGAAAACAATAAAAGCTCGGGGGTCCATTAAAACCACAAGTACTAGTAGGTATCATCGCCAACTCAAAATAGAAAGCCATATACTCAGATAACATCATAAATCAACTAATATTCTTAACAATGTGAGAGCAAAATTAAACATCATTTATAGCATCACCGAACATATCTGTGAGGACTCAAGCCTCCATACCATACTCATTTGGGATAACATTTTCTTTAGATTGAGTATATTACATCTCTCAAGATCATTTTATCCTTTAATTCCTATTGTTCGTACGGCACTCCGATCCCCCTACTACTATTTTTCGGAACGTGACAGACTCCGATCCCCTAATCTCAATGTGTCGGTACGTGACACTCTCCGATCCTCTACATCTACATGGCGGTTTCGTGACACCCGTCCCACTAATTCTATGTGTCGGTACGTGACACTTACGCTCCGATCGCTCCCCTACATCTCCGTGTCGGTTCGTGTACACCTCCCCACTGAATTCTATGTGTCGGTACGTTACACCCGATCCACTACAATCTCATTCTAATTAATGCATCACGCCTTCTTTTATACACGGCGTCATCATCTCATCACTTTAGTTTCATCAAGCCTTCTTTTATATCAAGGGCAATCATTATTAACAATGAGATAATGTTTTTATCAAGATTTGGAATTCAATAGCTTCATCATGGCTGTTTCATCACAATTATATATATAACATCACATCATGCATCACACAATTAAGCATAAAGAAGACTCGATAATACTACCCACACATTCATTCCGCTACAAATTTTTTTAAGAGCTTACTAACAATATGTAAACCCATAACCTACCTCCACCGAAGAATAGTGAATCAACAAGCTTATCTTCCTCAAAATCCTTGCTATCCTCTTCTTGCTCTCTCTCTCTACTCGTCTCTTTTTCTTTCTGTCTCTCTTTGTTTCTTTCTATCTATTTTTCTTATTCAAAACCCTCTTTCTTTTACCCTAATTACATATATACGTGTAAATGATGGCAATAAACCCACTAATTAACTTAGGTTACCTCTTTTAACCCCCAAGTTAATTAGACTTATTAACTTAAAACCCTCTCACTTTATAATTAAAAGTAGGAATAGTCCAAACGTCCCTTAAACCTTTAAAGAAATCCTAGTCAACTGGGATTACGCAACTTGTGACGGCCCGTCGGTCCATACGACTGTCCGTCCTGCAGGTCCCCGTCGCAACCGTCAGAGACTCAATTTCCAACAAGAGTCTGTGACGGGTTCCGTCACTGCTTATTTCTTCGTGACGGTCAGAGAGTTTGAATTTCAGTACCAAATTTTTTAGAAGTCCTAGTTGTGTTTGAATGGGACCCCTCCCCCCTCGACGGTCCCCGTCGTGCCATTACGGTCCATTGTGGGGTCCGTGACTCAGCCATTTTTCCAGAAAAAATCTGCTGCGCAAAAACGACTAAACAGGTCGTTAACAATATATCCCAATTTACCCATGTTTTGTCCTCGAGACGATCATGAGAAAAAAACAAGAGTGAAAGGAAGTACCCCTGAGTCTTAAACCGATGTGGGTCTCTTCTTCTTGCTATCTGCCTCCTTCTCCCAAGAGTTCTCAACCGTCCGATTCTTAATGCAGCACCTTGAATTGGATGCAATCCCCCTGACCTCAACTTGCGAACTTCTCTACTAAAATAGCAACAGGCTCTTCCTCATAAGACAAATTCTCATCAAGAAAAACGATCCCCAACGATAATGTTCGTTTCCATCCCCATGGTATCTTTTTCAAATCGACACCTGGATACCGGATGCACTCCGACAGCCCTGGATAGACAAGGCTAACTCTAAGCCACCCCCTACTCCCTTAATTACTTTCAAAGTGACCATGTACCTTGGGCTTAAGCTTGCCTTCTTTTAACAAACCGCATCACCCTTTCGTTGTCGAAACTTTCAACAAGACTTTGTTCACCCTCCATGAACTCTAATCCTCTAACCTTTCGATCTTCATATTCTTTTGTGGCCTACTTTGAGCCGCTAAAAGCTTTTTCTTGAATGGATTTCCACCTTTTCTAACTAGTCCCCTCCCTCAAAAGTCGGTAACCCCCCAAGGTCTAAACCGAAAGAGAACAGGAGAAAGAATTCATCAAACCAACCCATGGTGAACATACATCTATCTCCTACCATCAATGCTTCAAATGGGTCCATGTCAATACTTGAGTTATAGCTATTTTGTATGAAAAGCCGCTACTGGTAAAGAAGCTATCCCAATGGCCACCAAATTCCGATCACGCATGCACATGAGCATATCCTTCCACACTTTAGATCGTTCGCTCATACTGACCGATCGGCTGAGGATGGAACGCGGCACACTAAGGTCCAACCTAGTAACCCCAATTCCGCATTGCAATGTTTCAAAACATGAAGTAACTGCGTACCTCTTCTGATATTATGGTAGTGGAACCGCTTGAACCGAACAATCTCTAGATGGAAAGTTTGGCTAAACTTCTCTGCATTGTAAGGTCACCTTTACCGGACTGAATAGCAGACTTAGTTTTCACCTATCCACATCACCCAAATGAATCAAACGTACCAATGTCTTTTAAGAAAAAACCACGATTCCATTGACAATTCTCTCTCTCTCCCACTTCCATTCAGGAATGGGCATTTCCTGAATGTTCCTCCGACCTCTGGGTGTTCCATAACTTTACTTGTTTACAATTTGGACATTGGCAATAAAATCCACAATATCACGCTTCATTCATTCTACTTACTCCACCAAAAGTGTTCTTGGTCACGGTACATCTTGGTTGCAAAGCCCCAGGATGTATCGAATGTCCTTGAACTATGAGCCTCTGTCGCGAATATGTTGAGCAAATCCACGCGCGGGGTAGCACATACCTTCCCTTAATCCTCAAAACACCTTCCTTCCTCATCGATTTTCGACTTTTGCCTCTCCTTGCAACACGTTATCGCGGATCCGACTCATTTTTCATCATTAACTGCTTTCTCTTAATCTTGTCAGGAAGAAAGGCTGCCCTCCACCCAATCTAAAAATCGTCCCTTCTTTATTTACTTTCTAGGCTCATAACGTCATTAGCCAGAGTCTGAACCTCCCTAGCCAATGGCGTCTAGAAGCTTGCAAGTGAGCTAGACATCCCATGCTTCCTCCCCCTTTCTACTAAGCATCCTCTACACAACATGCGTCCTTCCCCGGATATACAAATAGTGATGTCTAGTCCGTCAGTATTTCCTCAATCTCCTCTGTCTCAAAGTCAAATCTCTCTTTAGTGAAGACATACTGTAGACTTACGCTGATCCGTATAGACCTTTCCACACTTAAAGCCATATACATAGTGTCTCTCATTGCTTTAATGCAACCCACTGCAGCCAACTCTAAATCATTGGGTCGGATAATTACGTTCCCTGCCCTTAATTGCCTGTCAACATAAGCAATCACATTTTTCTCTGCATTAGTAACTGCAAACCAAACCCGAATAGGATCATCACACTAGACAATTTAAGAAATTCTTACCTTTCCACTGGCAAGGTGGAATTGGTGAAGTCACAGATGCTTGATGCTTCTGAAAGCTTTCCTCACACTCATCCGCCAATACAATGGGGAACAGTTGCTTAGTCAGTTCGTCAGTTGGAGCAATAGAAAAAATCCCTTGACACTCGACGGTCAGTAACTGGCTACAAAACCAACACAGCTTCTTATTTCTTTCCTGACACAATTAGTAGGTCTTACACCCAATCTTCACTACTTCGATCTTAGGAAGGATCCACCATCACGTCTCCCTCCTTTGAAAACCACGTGCCCCCAAGAAGGGACCTTCACTCTAGCCAAAACTCACACTTAGAGAGAACTTGGCATAAACTTTTTCGCCCTCAAACATTTTCCAAGACCATTCCTCAAATGCTCCTCACATTTTCCTCTTTAACTTATAGAGTATATCAGTATATCATCAATAAGACTATCACAAAGATATCCAAATATGGCTTAAAAATCCCGTTCATCAAACTCATGAACGCAGCAGGGCATTCGTAAAGACAAAAGACATCACTATAACCAATTTGTAATGCCCCATACCTGGTTCTAAAGCATCTTTGGCACTCCGTTGCCCGTATGTTTTCAATTGATTTTGGAGACCGATATCTCAAGTCAATCTAGAGAAGACACAAGCACCTTGTAACTGAATCGACAGTCTCCCTGCGAGAAGAGGATACTTGTTCTTATGGTCACCTTGTTCAACTGCCGGTAGTCTATATTCACATTCGCAAACTCCCATCCTTTCTTCTTCACAACCAACCGAGCACCCCAAGGAGATTCCTTGTCTAAATGAACCCTTTGGAACCCTTTGCTCAAAACTCTTGAAGTTGGGCTTTAATTCTCTTAACTTCCGCGGGGCCTTCTAGAGGGGTATAGAAATAAGGCGAGTACCCGTTCCAGATCAATACAGAAGTCAATATCCCTATCTGGTGGCATACCCGAAGATTCTGCAGGGAACAATCAAGAAAACTCACGGACACCAACGCGACTCATCGAAGTACTTGTGTAGTTTCATCCTTGATATGTGCCAGAAAGCTAAACACCCTTAACTAACCATTTTCTTAGCACGAAGAAAGGAATTAATACGCCCGATTTGGAAGTGTAGTCACCCTCACCCTCCCACACTAACGGATCTTCCAGGCTTGGCTAACGTCACCGTTTTAAGCATTACAATTCAAGATCGCGAATTGCTGAGAAAGCCAAGTCATCCCAAATTACATCAATCAAACCTTCTAAGATCCAAATCTCATAAGTGTTCTCCCCCAAAGTTCACCAAACAGCCTATATAACCTTTTTCAACTACCACAAAGACTCACCCCGGAGTAGAAACACGAATAAGGCATATCAATAGTTCACAATGTAAATTTAGACCATTAGCAAAGAGGAAGATACATACGAAAATGTTGTCCAGGATCAAAACAATACAGAACCATGCAATCACAAACCAGAAGGTTACCTGTGATGACAGAGCATATCGGATGTCTCCCCCGCCTCCGATCTCCCAGGGCAGCGTAAAATGGGCCTTTCTTTGTTTTGTCCGTTGTCCCTACCATGTTGTATTGAGAGTGTGCTCCCGTTTGCCCATCACCCCCGGCCGTTTGGTCCACCATTACCCTCGGCACCACGCCCTCCAGAATGACGGCCTATGCCATGACACCTCTCCTCTAGCTATTGGGGGTCTATTTACTCTTTTTGGACCATTTCCTCCTATATGTCCCAGTCGCCCACACCACAACCTCTCTGAATTCACGCATGGGTCTCTCAAGAAATGTTGACCGGTCTTAGGGACCCTCCCACTACAGTCGTATTTGGGGGGGAAGACTGAGGGTATCAGGAACTGAGTAACCTCTGAACCCTGTCCGCTAGAGAAGAACATTAAACTCACCCCCCTTTCTAAACTCTTGATGGTCGATGCCGAGGGAATTCATCTGGATTCACCCTTCACCTCTACTACAAGTCTACTACCCTCTGAAACGATGTTCACTTGGCCGCGACCCTGGTCAAGCTTGAAATTCCGCAACCTTCTGATCTCAAAACCCCCCCTTTTTTTTCACAAACGTCGAATCCGCTCTTGTGGACTGAAACAAGTGTTTGGTGCATATCTTTGATTTTGCACGAAACGTAGCCTCTAGGCTTGACCGACTTCTACCGTGCTCTATGCTTAAGAACTCATCCCTTTTCCTATCCCTCAAGTCCGTGGGAATACTTTCTCCTAAACAAAGCTAGAGAAATTAGGCCCAAGTCATAAGTGGTGCCCTCTGTTGGTTGACAATCACTGTGACGCGCCACCACATTTTTGGCTTCCCTTTAAAACTGGTAACGTACCGTTTCACGAACTCTACACCAACCCGTTCTACTATACCCATCGTGTGTATAGCTCATGACAGTCCAACCGAAAATCGGTAACATCCTCAGATTTTGCAAACCCTGAAGACTGGAGGTTTCAATTTCAGAACGTACTGAAAAGTTCATGCTGATCATTGTCATTATCGGCCCAGTAGTCCGGCGTGGAAACGGCCTATGTCCAATGAGGCATCATACTAGTGGCCATAGTGGCTGCATGTTGTACCCTCTGAAACAAGGTGTTGGTGCAGAAGACATTGGGGTTTGCCTGACCCTGATTAACAACCCACAAGATAAGCGAGAACCTGATTGATCATCTCTGGGTAGGTTGGTGTGGCATTTCCTTCCTTCCTCATTCTGTACTTGTGTCATTCTCCCATCCTCCCTTCTCTTACTATTTTCAGTCGTAGAGGAGTCACCGCCCTCGACCAGATGGCTAGGTGTCTCGTCACTCGTCCCTCTAGAGGACTTCCTCCCACGACCTCTACCCGCGGCCTCTTGCCACTGTACTCACATCGCTAACGGCCCCACTGGCTGGCTCAAAGTTCTCTGTCTTGCTGATGTTTGAATGTTGGCTTAGTCGTTGCCCTAGTTCTAAACCATCTGCGAAATAGAGGAAGATGGTCATATACCAATTTGTATCCTTAGATACCATTGGATCCAGTAATACACGAAAAAAGAAAAGAAAGATGGAATTTTCCCTAAGTCTATAGCCTCTCAGTAAAATTACAGGCTTCCCCCTACCGTTCTTAACTCTACTAGACCTGTTTGTTTCTTTTTGCAATTAGACCCACGACCTATGCATGATACCAAGTTTGTCACGACCCAACCCGAGCCGCGACTGGCACCCACATTTACCCTCCTATGTGAGCGAACAACCAATCTAAACCTTATCAGTTGAGACTAATATCAACATAAAGCAATGCGGAAGAACTTAAACTCGTAAATAAAGACACTTCAATAACTTCTAAAATTCACAACATCTATTATTTCCCCACAATCTGGAATCACTCACACAGAAAATTTAATGATAAAATACTACAACTCAGAGTATTCTAAAAAGCTAAAACAAATAAAACTAGTTCGAATTGCCGAAAACTTTTAAGGCATCAAAGACATGAGGAAGGAGATCCAGATCCAAGCTAGAAGTCAGTAGCTCACCCTGAAGATCGTTGTGACGAAGACTGGCTAGAATTACTGTTGAGTCGAAGATGACGGCACGTTTGTTGCATTCCACAATATACAAGAAGAAAACATAAAGGTAGGGGAGTCAGTACAACCAAATTACTGAGTAGTTATCACGGCCAACTCAAAATAGAAGCCATATATCTCAGATAACATCATAACATCAAAACTAATATTCTTAACATGTTATAGCAACACGTATAACATCTTTATAGCATCACCGAACATATTGTAGGACCAATCCTCCATACCATACTCATTTGGGTACATGGTTTCTTTAGATTGAGTATATTAGATCTCTCAGATTCATTATCTTTATTCCTCTTGTGTCGGTACGTGACACCCTTTCCGATCCCCTACACTCTGTGTCTAAAACGTGACACTCTGATCCCCTGATCCAAGTGGTCGATACGTCTGACACATCCGAATCCCCCTTACATCTCCTGTAAGGATTCGTGAAACCCGTCCCACTAATTCTATGTGTCGGTCCGTGACACTCCGATCCCTACCTCTACTTGTCGTGCTTCGTGACAACCCGTCCCCACCACTAATTCTATATGGTTCGTACGTGACACTCTATCCCTCACATCTACGTTAGGTTCGTGAACAACCCGTCCCACTAATTCTATGTGTCGGTAACTTGACACTACAATCCACTAATCCATTCTATTAATTCATCAGCGCCTTCTTTTATCCCAGGCTCATCATCTCATCAACTTTTTAGTTTCATCAAGCTCTTTTATTATCAAGGCTCAATCATTAACAAGAGTTAGGTTTTTTATCAAGATTTGGGTTTCAATAGCTTCAGCATGCTTGTTTCATCAGAATCAATATATATAAGATCACATCATGCATACACACAATTAAGCATAAAGAAGAATCTATAATACTACCCACACATATCATTCGCTTATTAGACAAGTTTACTACGATATTGTAAAACCATAACCTAACCTCCACCGAATGATGCGATCAACAGCTATCTTCGCAAATCCTTGCTATCCTCTTTCGTTTCTCTCTCCCCCCCCCCCCTCTCTAACTTTCGTTCTCTTCTTCTTTTTCGTTCTCTCTTTTTCTTTCTATTTTTCCCTTTATTCAAAACCCTCTTTCTTTTACCTAATTAAAAATATATAAAGTGGTAAAAGATGCAATAATTACCCACTAATTAACTTAAGGTTACCTCTTTTTACCCCAATTAATTAGACTTCTAACCTTAACCCTCTACTTTATAATTAAAAGTAGGAAAGTCCAAAACGTCCTCTTCAACGTTAAAGAAATCCGACCCAGACTGGGAATTTAACGCAACCCTTACGCCCGTCGTGCCTGCGACGGTCCGTCCTGCAGGTCGTCGCAACCGTCAGAGACCTTCAATTTCCACCAAAGTATGTGACGGTCCGTCCCCGCTGTGACGGTCCGTCCTGCCATTTCGCCGTGACGGTCCAAAGAGTCGATTCAGTACAATTTTCAGAAGTTCTAAGTGGTTTTTGGAACGGCACCCCCTCGACGGTCCCGTCGTGCCCATGAACGGTCCGTCTGGGGTCCTCGACTCAGCCAATTTTCCAGAATAAAAAATCTGCTGCTCAAAAACGACTAAACGGTCCGTTACACTAGAGATATACTAGAAACACATGTCTGAACATTTAATCTAGTCTCATCTCTGAGACATTAGTGAACCTACCTTCCCTCTTGGGAAAGGAAACCTATCACATCTAGTTTGCTTGGTACTAAACTAAATTTCCTTTGAAATGCCTTTAGGTCATTCCTAATCAATAAATCTTTATATAGTCCATAGAAGACTAACCCCTTATATAATCATTTAATTAACCTCATTAGTATATGATGAGAACTACTTCTTTCATCACAATACTCATAGTGAATATCAACAAATTTCACAGTCATATCATATAAGGCACACAAGAGACTCACCTTCAACCTTGTGTCCATCGTACCCTTACATGATCTCACAATTTAAAAATATTCATAACTGCCACGATAATCAGCATATAATCATCAGTTATATTCACAATAATCATACTTCAATAAATATCATCATCACGAAATAAATAAACATTATGGAAGTAGAGAACTCATAATTATAAGGTCTACCAACTGCTTCTAAAACCTTCTTCAGATCTTACGATCAATTCATCAAAAAAATTCAATTACCCTCATCATCATCATCATTATATGACTTAACAACAATAATCAATTCCAACAACCCCTTTATCATATACAGACTTCAATCATGGCTAGGGTTAGTGAAAAGGGTTCAATAATGAATCTTTTATAAGAACTAGGTCACATACTAAAGAACTATAACCCTTCACCATTAATTACCCATAGATTATGATTAAACCAACACAAGAAAACACCTAATCATTTGAAAAGAAATTCATACAATGAATGTAAAACCCATTTTTTTGACAAGGAAATAGCACGGAACATATCAATCAAAGAAAAGGCAAGGAAAATATCAAGCCAATCAAAAAATTCAATCTCTTTAAAATTTCAGAACAAGAAGGCACTGTCTAGTGCGATTCATTCTTTTGAGGAGTGTTCTAAGCATATGGAGCTAGCGACAATATTTTTGCAATTCATTGTTCAATATTAATTACCTAAATTTTTTCAAAAAAAAAAAATGAAGAAGCTTTCATAACAATTTCAAACTTACATAAATCATTGACATAATTTTACATAAAAAAGAAGCTAACTCCATAATACATAACCGACACATTTAGTAAGATAAAAAAAAAGTAGGATAGGAAATACTCAAATATTTTACAAAAGAAAATGGAAAGCTAAATATGACAAGTGAAATAAAAGGTGAAAAATTCTAACTCTTGACGTCCGTCAAGTTCATTAATTGCAAACACATCCTGTATGCAATCATTAACTCTAACATATCAGAAATGGTTTTGCTTTGGTACAAGTTTATGCAACCACATTACATTTGTTTGTAAACTTTTTGTCTGAGTTTGGTAATCACAATATCAAATTAAAATAACAAGGAATCATATCATTTAATATCATTATCATTTAACACAGACTTAATTGACATCTGAACATAGGGTGGAGACGTGGGAAACATTGTCGCAAAGATAGAGGAAAGAAAATTAACAAGTAATAATTATCATACGCCCTCAAATATGGGGTAACTTTTGTAATAACCGAACCCTTGACCTGTGTTTATGGGTAACGTTTCAATCAAGTGGAGCTTCTTTAATGGAAATTCACCTAAAAAAATAGGTCAAGAAATTTTTCTCCAAAACTACCACATATTCATAAAGGTTGAGTACTCTTTAGCATTCTTAAGTTCACTCTCCTTTCATCTAGCTCTGTGACAATGTTTCTCCAATCCCATTTACTTGGTGTCAAGTACGACAATTCTCGATTGATGTTTTTCATAATGATTTTGGAGTAGTATGATATTATATTTTAATTTAAAATCATATGACTCATCAACAAGACTAACGTTGTTTCATTTTCAAAATCGATTTTACAAACAAACAATCTGAGATCATTGTAATACATGAGTTCCTGCAAGATCTGTTGCTATTGGTTGATGAATTTGGTGGGTCTAGGGGTTAGTAATGTTTACCCTTTTTCATATCATTTTTATATATATGTTTCTTTTTCATTTTTACTTTTCTTTGTAAAATATGTATGTGTATCTCTTTTTTATTTTTCTTATCGGATGTTCGATATCTGTTTTAGATTTAAAACATATTTATACATATCTATCATGCAATTTCTCAATGTTTTACGTCATTAACATGTTATTAAGGTGTATTTACTCTAATTTTTAGGGGATTAATATCACTTAATAAGACTTTTTCATTGTTGTAGTTTTTTCTAATATTTATTTTTATACGCTTCATTTTGGTGTATCTAAAATAATCTCTCAACCTCACCTCCACAGGTAGAAAATACGGTTGTGAAATGAAATACTATGAGATTTAACTAAATGTCTTATCTCCTTAGTGTTTCCAACATAAATACCTTAAATCATATCTTCTTGCATAACATGAAAGAGAACCAATAGCCCGCTACAACTTGAATAAACGTTTGTTTGATTATTCATTTAGTTCATTGTTGAGAAATTAATGAAGTTATGTAAGTTCTATTAAATGCAAAAACATCCTTCCGCTATATGATAGAAAGCATTACTTTGCATATATTGACAAAACGAAGTACTTTTACTATATATATATATATTAGTTGTAAGTTTCTGTTGTTTATTTCTCTGACCCAATTTAAGATTATGAAGTATCATTACAAATTAACTGAAGATGCACCAATAAGAGTTGGAAAGTGGAAATTCAAGAATTATTCCCTTTCTTATTTATTGATGGTTAGGTTGAATAATCTCATTTTATTAAATAATCCCCGTTGCATATTCTTGCAAAATACTCATTCAAATTTTGAAACAAAGCTAAGAGTCCCTTTCCCTAAAGTGAAAATCTCAATAACACAATCTTTGTAGTTTGAAAGCACTAAAAGCCCCAAATTCAATGAGCTATCATGTCTGGAAAAAAAGTGTGGTGTGGGTGGGTTAAGCTCAAATGCGCAATCACTAATATCAAATATTCCAAAAAGAAGACATTAAAATTCAGCAAGAAACACACTTTGAGATGAAATTCATCACATCCAATCAAAAATGGAGAAGATACATACATGTACGAAACCAAGGAGATGATAAGACAGTGTGAAATCGGTCATAGAGTCCTCACCATAATAGCAATCCACAACAACAATACAAAAATACTCCTGCCTGAGCACAATGTCACCATCAGCTAATGAAGAGATTGTAGTCTGCGGTTATTTAGGGGATAACATAAAGGTAAAAGGTTTGTATATCCTTATATTAGAAAGTTTGTAAAAGGGTAAGCCTAGAACCATCCGGCCCCAAGAATAGCTCACACGGCCAAAGGAATTTAAAGGGCTAGGGTGACCAACTCGTCATTTTGAAGATCCCCTGAAAATGCTCAACTCAACCCAGTTGTAGAAAAGTTGAGGGGCTAGGATTGATCTAGACCTTTTCCTTCCTTTTTTCTTTTCAGATTCAATATACCATCAAGAAATGAGAAGATTTTAAAATCAAATATGGCAACATCGTGTAGTGCAACAACACACTAGCAAAAAATAAGTATAATTAGCATGTTCCCTGACACCGAATATGCGAAAGCGAGATAAAAATTGACAAGCAAAATAGAGGGAAGCGGGGGTCACATTATTTATATATGTATCATAGATAAATGTGTGATTTTACTTCGATAGAGTGTAGTTAGAATATTGCTTGTATTGTGATGCCCTTCTATTTACCAAATATAGCCTTATACTTGTAGAATTTTATTATGTGAACCTTATATTTTTACTCTTTTGTTATTCCCTCTCATCTCAGTATTTTAAGTAAATAATTTTAACTTGATATTGTGTGTGTTGCACAAACACTCATATGTTTTTTAACAACAATCTTTTGATTCATCTAGGATATTTCATCACGTATTACTATCATGAACCAAAGAAAATTCTATTTAATACTTCATCTAGATATCTACTTTGATGCAAAATGCGAATTATTTTTTCCCATTCTCTCACAGCTATTCTCCCCGATTTCCCCCTTTTTGGATGACTCATTTCAAGGTAATTTTATCTTTGATATTGCATTATAAGTTTTCTTAGTTTTATTAAGTTATGGTTTGTTCGTATTTCTTACTCTTTTGTCTTTTTATATTTTTTGATTTAGGTCGAGTGGTGATTGTTTTGCTAATTTTTTTTTGGAGATTTTATTTTTATTTTACTTATGTGAGTGTTAATATGCTTTTTTAGTTGGTGTGTATGACTTCGCATATTTTGGATTGAGCAGATTGTGGGATTTATTCGTAAATCCTCTTTTAACCTAACTTATAAACTTAATATCTCAATTGTGTATAATGAATATGAAACCTTGTTACCATCAAACAAGATAGGGCTTTTTCATATTCTAAGTTTATAATTATAATACTTTCCATATCCGACACAAATTCATTAATAAGGTTATGTTTTATCACTTAACACACAAAAAAAAATATTAAGTAATATGATTGAAATAACTTGTGACACTTTCCACTCAATTACTTTGATTTGATCGAGCTCAACTATTCAACGAAACCATTAATCTTGAAAATATTGGTACAATTGTATATGAGTTTGCTATCATGTGCTTCAGATTAGCATAGGAATTGGAATTCTACTAATGTGGAAACATTTGGATGTAAATCAACAAGAATGGTGGGCACTACATATAATATGGATTGATGTTTTTAAAATTTCTCGTGATACTTTGAATGAGGCATAATTTTTGTTGATAATCAAATTAATTTACCTTAGTTGTTGAGGAGCTACCCCGTATTGCGTGCATTATATGAATGTGTCCTCCGCCCCATAAAATATATAATATTGATTGTCCTCCTCACCAACAAAAAAAGATATAGTTAGTGTGTCTTTATCCAACTCATTTAATGAAAATGAAAATAAAGGTTAATTGAGAAGTTTGGTACTTTAAGGGGTTGAAAAGGTCCGTTATAGGTCTAGCAATAGGTCAACAACAAGCATATGACATTAAATCATAAGAAAAGATCCAATAACCTTTAGAATTAACTGACGGAAAGTGATCTATTATTGGGAGCCTAAGGTATGTAGCCTTTCCTCTGGTTCGTACTGGTCAACCATAGAACCAACTTCAGAAATCAAAAAATTATCCCTTCATGTGGAACCATTCTACAATTGTCCATTTCTACTCCTCGTAGAGCCAACTTATAGAACTCAGATTTTAAGCACGAAGTTTACTAAGCCCAAATCTTTCTATGAACCCATATGTGACCCATATGACTAACTACAAATCCTTGCTTATCCATTTGTAGCTCCATAATAAAGTCTCAACATGTCTAAAACTCAACTTAAATATTTCCTTCCTATTACTTCGTAGGGACTTCTTATATTCTGTAGTAAGCTCACAATTCCGTCTACACTGGAAAACAATCTAAACTCTTCCCTTTTAATCTGACTTATCATTTCGAATGTAACACTAATGATAATGCTTCATCTCATATCACTATTTCTTTTTCAATTGTCTATCAGTTCGTCCCGACTTTGATCATTGTCAAAAGGTCCTTGTTTGAAAAGTGAAGTCAGTATCATCATCACCTAGGGTAAAATACACATAGATCGCTAATAAAAAAGCTCGTTGTGGTTTGCTAAATTCTCTTCTTCTACTATTGCGTTTCTTTAATTTATGCTATCTTTTACCATCACTCACACTTATAATACTAAAATTTTTGATAGTAACATAGGACAATCTGCCTTTTGTAAAATGAAGAGTATCTCTACCATATATATTCATAAACTTTTTTACTAGACAACCTTTAACTTGTATCATATGTCTCATGGAAAGACAGACCAGTATACCTTTATAGGAAAGTACTAATATTACAAACAAATTCTTGAACTACTACTAATTGACCTCATACCACATACCCACATATGATGATTACAATTATTTCTTAATAATGGTAGATTATCATAGTAGATCGACTTAGACACAGTATATCATACGCAAAAGTGATGCACTGATGTGTACATAGGTTGATTTGATTTGGTTTTTATTAAAAAATTAAATTAATTATGTCGGTTTAATCAATCTAAAAATTAAATCAAACCACATAAAGTGGTTTCTTTTATTTATTTCTTTTTTTGTTTTTTTACAATTATTCAATATTTTAAAAATATATTAAATATATTTTCACTTACCTCTATGATAAGATAAACTTAAAAAATATTAAATGAATAGAAATTTTCGAAAAGACGGTAAAATTCACATGAGTACAAAATATCTTTTTTTGAAAATCTCACTGTTTCATTGTGTTAAATAGAGATTAAAGGCTATATTATAACTTAATACAAAACAATCTTACAAAAGTATTGTTAACTTTGGAATTGAAACCTAAACAATATAATTGTTACTGTTTCGTATCTTACGAAATACAAAATAGGTACAATTTTACAAGCCTCAATTTGAAATAAAATATATAAACATTAAAATGTAAACTAATTAAAAAAACTAGACTATAAATAATATGTTATACATATATATATACAAAAGAGTGGCCATTTTTTTTTAAACTGCAAAACCAATCAAAGCAAATCACAAATCCATTTTTTTCAATCCGATTTGACTTGTACACCCCTATGTCTGCAAGTTATGGAAGCCTTCATATCTAGAAATGCAAATTCAACGTGAGGAGATTGTCCATATTATGTTTGAGGATTATATTAAAGTCTACTTCACTACAATTGATGTTCAACTCTATTTTATTGAATTAAAGTTTGCAGAAACAATTATTTAAGTGGGAACAAATAGGTTTTTAATAATTTATTATGCAATATTAGAAATTTTTTTATTTGGTAAGATTGAATAAACAATTGGGTCTATTTAATATTTTTTAACAAGTTATGAGATTTTCCACGTTTACGGAAAATTCGCATGTCAAAATAACTACCTGCAATTTTCATCCATAATTCCCATATTGTGTACCATATCATAATTTCATATCCTGGCCAAACAGACATAGTGTTTGTGAGAGAAAAATTTATCATCTTAAAGAGTTTGTTGCATTGTGGAAAATAATAATCTTTGGTGGATCATCTAGATTATGGAGAAATTTTCTTGGACCTGTTATATATATAATTGCCTAGAATTACACGAAATACGAATAATTCAAAGAGATGATTTATATTTTGGTATAGTACAAATGAAATGAAATCAACCGACTTATTTTATTCATCTGCATTTAAAAGTTATTTAACTAAAATCTATTATTTTTTATTGCTAATATAATCACCTTAAACTGAAAAAAACACTTTTAATAAGAGTTAATTACATAAAATATTGGAGAAATGTTCTGATAAAGTATGATGTAAATCTAAATAGATATTGAATCAAAAATCTTTGGCAAGAGTAGCCTTCTTAACAGTATGTAATATGTACAACATTTTATTATCGTATTGGCAAACAAAAAGGATGCATCAAAAGTTATTAAGCCCTTCCAATGCATACTCTACTTGTCACTAAATCATAACCTCTCAACATGGGTTTCTTTAACTAAAATAGTAATATTTATAACATTCTCTACAATAGAGGTTTTTTTTTTCGTTGGATTTTGACTTGAAATGCATAATGAATCTTTTGTTGTAATAAAATGATACCTTGTTAAAATGAGAGAAGTATAAAAAACACTCTTAAACTTAGCATAAATTATTAGTTTCATCTCCGAATTATTGACAGCCTTAAAAATATCCCTCTATTTGACTAAGTAAACATAGATACACTCCCGATATGCAATATGACATAGCAGGTGGTCTCAAACTCCTGTAGAGTTCTATACAAATCCATCATCAAGGTTCAAACACACATATGGATAACTACCATAAATTAGGCATCACTTTGTCCTGATTGCATACGTTATTCATGAAAATAGCCAGGTCCATCACTTGGTCAATTGCATACAGTAATATTATTTGTCAAACCTATATTCACTTAATCCTACAATTTACAACATATCATTTAGATTATCTAGAGTTTGTAACATTTCGCTGGAATATCATCTCCAAAATCTAGAGTTCTTAAATATTTTTCTCCTTTTTTTCACCTATATATCTACGATTAGTTCCGTTCTCAATAAACTATACGAATGTAGTCTCTTATCTATTAATAATTATATGACATCACACCTACAGTTTATTGAGAACATAATCGTAGATAGAAGGACACAAAATTTGCGAATTATGATAGTAGGTTGTTGAGTGTCGTCTAACTTTTCAATACATACTTTGATCATGGAAACAATTACAATTGAATGAAACTATTACCTTTCCCCCATTAAACGTTGTTTGAAAGTTCCATTTTGTACCATTGTAAGAGTAATTGATGAAGTTATGTTTTAAGTAATTTAAATTGTAATAACATTCATCTAGACTGCACTAGGAAACATTCCACTACATGTGTAATTTGAGAACATCAAGGACACATGCCTGGTACGATTCATTCTTTTAAGAAGTTGGTAAGCTAATGGAGCTAGCGACAATATGTTTTGTAAATCCATTATTAAAGATTAATTACCTAAAATTGAAAATGAAGAAGCTTTCATAACAAGTCAATTACATAAATTATGGAGAAATTTTATGATAAATACGAGTTAAATCTATAATAGATATTGCACATTTGGTAAGATTAAAAAAGGAGGATATGGAAATACACATAAATATTTTACAAAGAAAATGGAAAAGGTAAATATGACAAAGGGAAATAAAAGGTGAAAAATTACAAACTCTTACGCCCGCCAAGTTCATAGATAGCAAAAAATCTTTTCTTCAACTCATCACTCTAACATATGAGAAATGGTTGGTCTGGAAAAGTTAATGAAACAACATTATGTTGTTGGTTAACTTTTTGTCTTAGTTGATAAATCACACGAACAAAATTTAAAATACAAGAATCATAACATTTAATATCCGTATCATTAAATACTGACCGAATTGACATTCTCGGCAACTTGGGATGGAGACGGGGAAACTTTTTTGCAAAGATAGAGGAAATAAAATTAAGAAATCAAATAATACCCAACATACTCTAAATATGGGGTACTTTGAAGAAACCTCTTAACCTACTTTTATAGGTCAATTTCCACTAAAAAAGGAGCTTTCTTTAATGGAAATTCACCTATAAAAATAGGTCAAGAAGTTTCTCCAAAACTACCACATATTCATAAAGTGATGAGTATTCTTCACATCTTAATTGATCTCTTTGTCTAGCTCTTGGCAAAATGTTCTTCCGTCCCCATTTCCTGTATCCCGTATGACAATTCTCGATTGGTGTTGATCATATGAATTTTGGAATATTCTGATTCTTATATTTTTATTTAGAATCTTTTTGACCTCATCAACTCAGAAAAAAGTTTGATGAACAATTACCTAAAGTTGTTTTTCGTCGACTTTGAAAAATGACCATCAGCATCACATTTGACTAATAGTTCCACGCAAGATGTGTTGCTATTGTTTTGATGAATTTGGTGGTCTACGGTTAGTAATGTTTTTCCCGTTTCGTATACAAAATTTTTTTTATATATGTTTTTCCTTTGGTTTTTTACTTTTGTTTGTAGAATATGTATGTCTGTATGGGTATCCCCTTTTTTTTCTTATAAGATGTTCGGTCATATTTATACATATCTATCGTACAAATTCTTAATGTTTTATGTAATTAACATGTTATAAAATGTTATTTAATTTCAATGTTAGGTTATTAATATCACTTAATATGACTTGCTTATTATTTTAGTTTTTTCAAATATTTATTTTGATATGCTTCAGTTGGATCAATCGACAACAATCTCTTGACCTCACTTCCACAGGATAGAAGTAGGGTTTCATGCATATCCAATTTAGTACAAATAAAATGAAAATAATATGATAATTAATTAAAGTTTTGTCTCTATAGTATTTTAAATATATACTTTCAGTCAGCTAGCTTCTTTGCATAACATGGAAAGAGAACCAATGTCAGCTACAGTTGAATGAAACATTGTTTGAAGTATTCATTTAGTTTCATTGTAGGACAAATTGAGAACTTATGTAATAAGACTATTAACTGCAATAATATCCGTCCTTACTATATAATTGCAGTAAGTTGCCTAAGGAAAAGAATAGAGCCTCCAAATGTAGTAAGTATTTTTCTGTGAGCCTAGCACAAAAGAAGAGAGGATTCATTATCGCTCTTTCAAAACAACAGCCTCTGTCGAGAAATGCCTAGTTCACCATAGCTTTGGACAAAGAGGACTACAACTTAAACATCAAACCAAAGATATCCATCAACTGATGAAATCACATTTTTAGTTTTCTTGTAATTTTTTTTTGTAAGAAATCACGCTTATGCATTGAATTACAATTTTATGATATTAACTGAAATAACATTCGCTAAATCTGTGAAACTTAGCTCACACATTTGAACAAAAATATTATGATCTAAATGATCGATAGAATGTACTGCATTATTGATACATAGGTCATTTTTTTGGTTATTTTTCTTTACATGTTCTAATAACCCAATTTAAATTATTGAAGTATCATTATGAATAACTGAAGATTCAAACACAAATAGAGAGGTGGAAAGTTAAATCAAGAAGATTCACTTTCTTATTTACTATTGAAGTTAGGTTTTATATATATCATTTTATAAATCCAAGAAGCATATCGTCAAGGAAAAAAAAAAAGTCATTCAATATAAACAAAACTAAGAGTCCATTTACCTAAAAGTTCAATCCTATTAACGCAATCTTTGTAGATGCAAAATAACCTAAATGCCCCAAATTCAGACGATATATCATGTCTGGAACAAAGGAACTCAAATAGCAATATATAGCAAAAAGCAAAAACTAGACATAAAAATTAAGCAAATAAACACAATTTGATATAAATTAAAATGGAGCAGATACATACATGGAAGAAACCAAAAGACATGATCAAAGAAGCGGTGTAATCTTTCAATGGATTTCAATATAATTTTTAACTTTATTATTGTGTGTATTGCACAAACACTTATACATTGACTAAGCAAACAAATCTTTTGATTCATGTAAGAATATTTCAATCGCGTACAAAATGACTAGCATGAGACAAAGAAATATCATTTCTCATAGTTAATCTAGATATGTCTACTTTTGTTTGCAAAGGGCGTAACTTTTTTCATTCTCTCATGAGCTTAGTTCCTCCATGATATCCACCCCTTCTCCCACAAGCTCAGTTCAAGGGCATTACGAATTCATTGAAGATGCAAACCAAATAGAGAGGTTGAAAGTTGAAATCAAGAAAGGATTCATTTTCATATATAATTTGAGTTGAAATCTGTGGCTCCTCGCCCTTTGTTGTCCACATATTCCTTGTAGGCCAATAAAACTGAAAAATTTGAACAAACGCAAAAAAAGAAACGGGTCATCACTTGGAAAATGAACTTTAACAATGGCGAAGTGTAACATTCGAAGTGAGGATTAATCAATACTACATAAAAATACGTAATAACAATTCTTCAATTAATGTGAGACTCTAAAAACCCCGCACGTAGGACTGAATATCTTAAGCATGGAACGTAGCTTATGAAGTAAGGATTTAACCAAGACTACATAATGAGATAAATTTTCATTTCATAAACCAAATGCAAAACTCTTAATGCACCACACACCTCAAATGAAGCATTCATAACAGGGGGGATTCCTAGCTTATGAATTGAGAATAACAAGGAGTTTAGTCAAACACAACTCCAATTTTATTAAATCTCTGCAAACAGTCATTAAAAGTTAGAGACAATATCTAAGAGTCCCTTTAAATAAAAGTTAAATCTCATCAACACAGTCTTTGTATCTGTCAAAGAACCTAAAACATCCAAATTCGAACGATATATCATGTATGGGAAAAAAATGAAGCTCAAATAGCAAACAATAATAAACAGCCTAAAAAAGACATAAAAAATAAGCAATTTAACACAATTTGAGATTTGAGATAAATTCATCACACCCAAAAAAATTGAGCAGATACATACATAGAGGAAACCAAAAGAGATGATCAAAGAAGCCGTGTAATCTGTCAATGGAGATCCTACACAAGAATAACAGCCACCTGCACCTACTAAATATACTCCTGCCTAAAGAAGTCATGTCCATTATCACCTATGAAAGAGATTATAGTGTTGCGGGTTATTTAGGGTTTATGCATAAAGGTCAAATGGTTTGATATACCTTTATATAGAAGGAGGTGTTAATAAGGGCAGACCCATCCCCTTTCGTAACAAGCCTCACGGGCCAAGGAATTTGAAGGGCTAGGGTGGATCGGCTCGTTATTATGAAGGGTCTACAAAATACTAGACTAAACCCAGCTCTAGAAGAGTCGAGGTTTGGGCGAGCTAGCACTTTTTTTTTCTTGTTTTTCTTTTCAAATTTATAATTTTATAACATCAAAAAAATGAGAAGAATTTTTAAAATAAATTATGGAAAAAATTCGTATTGTTTCAAAAACACTAGCAAAAAAATCTATTATAATTACCATGTATTTTGCATATCAAATATGCAGGGAGAAAAGAGTGACAAGCAAGATGGGAGGGAGGTGAGGCCACAATATTTTTCTATGTATGCTAGATACATGTGAATATACTTCGATCGACTTTATCTAGAAAAATGTAATGTATTGTGAGTCCTTCTATTTAAATGATATAGCCTTATACTTGTATGAATTTTTATTGTGAACCCTTCTATTTAATCTTTTCTTATCTGAACTTATCAAACCTCAGTGTTTCAATATAATTTTTAACTTGATATTGTGCATGTTGCACAAACACTTATACGTTGGCTAAACAAACAAATTGTTTGATTCATGTAGGAATATTTCAATCACGTATAAAATGACTAGCATGAGACAAAGAAAACTCATTTTTCATAGTTCATCTAGATATGTCTACTTTTGTTTGCAAAGAGCGTAATTTTTTCCATTCTCTCATGAGGTCAGTTCCTCCGTGATTTCCCCCTTCTCCCACGAGCTCAGTTCAAGGGCATTTTGTCTTTTGATATTCATTATAAGTTTCTCAGTTTTTCAAGTTATGTTACTTCGTATGTCTTTTTCTTTGTCTTTTTGTATTTTTTTTATTTTAGGGTCGAGTGTCATTGAATTTTCTAAATATTTTGGAGATTTATTTTGATTTGTGCCTAATGTTAGTGTAATATGCTTGTGTAGTGAGTACTATGACTTCAATAGAATATTTCGTAAATTCGAGTATATTCTAGGATTTATTCATAACGTCTTAATATCAACTTAAATTACTATTATTTTTCACCAATTGTCTTAGGTATTGTTTTAGTGGTCCACTGTGTTAATAATATGATTTGCACTAAATAATATTAGAGATTCTTTTGTGCATGTTCTATGTCAATCATAGTATATATTTCTTTTTCACGCGAACATATGAAGATGATCAATGAAACTTTTTATTGGTTAAATGAATATATTAATTTAGCGAAGATTTTAATAATATGGTTTGCACAAAATAATATTACAGATTCTTTTGTGTATGTTCAATGTGGATCATAGTATATATTTCTTATTCACGCGAACATATGAAGATGGTCAATGAAACTTTTTATTGGTTAAATGAATATATTAATTTCAATTTACTAAGGTTCAATCATGTAATTCGCGGTATCTCAATAATATTACCTTATAGACGATATTTGTTGTATATTTTTCTTGTCATCTATCCAAATGTGTTTGCACATGTATTTTACGTTATAATGTTCAGTAGTCATATGAACATGTGAAAAGAACAACTAAATTTTATTTTTTAGAACTATTTTTGTTTGTATATTGTTGGGAAAATGCATAATTACTCCGTCAACCTATGCCTGAAATCATAGAGACACACTTATTTATACTAATGTCATATTACCCCATGAACTTATTTTATAAATAGTTTTTACCCCATTTCGGCCTAAGTGGTACTAGCTTAAAAAAATGTCAGCACACGCTGGACTAACAAGATATTGCCACGTAGTTTTATTTTCAATAATTAGTAATAACTAAGAAAATATATAACGTTATAACTAAAGAATTAATGTGTAATAGTTGTATTTCAAATAAATTTTATCAATAATCGTAAGATTTTAATTTAGTGTAGGGAAAAAATGAAAATGTTTAATCAGTAATACTGAAAATAAGATGTATTTGGTAAAAGATGATTTTTAAACGATTCATATATAGTTTCACATATTTTCATAATTTTTACGAAATAACTCGGAATAATTTAAAATAATATATTCTGGATTTAAAATATATTGTTAACTTGATAATACATTTGTAACATATATATATATGCATGCATGTATGAACTTTTCTTCCTCTAAAAATTTTTATTATTAGATCACCGGAGAAATAAAATGTATCCTCGCTTAATTCTTCTATTGTTGGCAGAACATTGAAGCATATCATCAAAGGGGAGTTATCACCACAACCATGCACTTAACAAGTTACAAAGGAACCACTATTAGCAAATGATTTAACTTTGATGTAATAAAATTATTACAGAAAAGGCAACACAAGGCTTTCATACAACTAATGGCACAAGTTATACACTGATAAAATTGTATATTTTCTTTTTTGACGTAAAAGAAACATGTCTTTCCACTGACATTCAATAGTAGTCAACATATACTAAGATCAAACACATCACTTACATCCTTATTTAAACTCACCCAATGAAAACAAATTGTAACACCACATAGCCAAAATAGTCCAAAAATCAGTTTTTTCAAAAAAATCTGCAGGTGCAACAAACAGTGGCATCGACGGTCCGTAGGACAGACGACGGTCCATCATGCAAAACTGTTGATGGGATCAGAAACTCCCAAAAATTCAGCCGGGAAAAATTGGCAAAGTGTAGATCGATGGTCCGTAGGTCAGACGACGGTCTGTAGTCCATGACCTTAGATAGAGACCCCCATTCACCCACTCCTTACAAGAGATACGGATGACCAACTTAGTCCGTAGGTGGAAAATTTGCAGGCAGTTAAGGGAAAATGCAGTTGGGTCACTTCAAATGATAATAACTGTTAGGACAAAATAAATTAGGTGTTCCATGACCTACCCAAAGATAGATAATTGAATTATCTTTCCATAGCCATCGACCTTTCTAAAATCAGACCTTCGAATAAAATGTTATGACTATTTTAGTAAAGTCCTATCGAACAGGCCCTAACGATGGACCCAACGACGGGGCGTCGGGCAAACGACGGACCGTCAAACCAGGCCGTCGTTTAACCCGACAGCAACTGTCCTAGAGGTCTTTTTTATCTTTCCAACTCTGTTTAAAACCTAAATTACGTCATTTTGACCTTAAATCATCATATTTTAGTCAGATTAAGCCTGAAAACATGATTAAAACATATCCAAGTCAAATCATAAAATCAAAACCTAAAAAATTAGAAGCAAGAGAAGAGAAAAATCTCAAGAACCCTAGTTCAAGAACACCACAAGTTCCAACAGTTCCAGCCCCGAAAATTAAGTATTTTTGCATGGATTTCATCACCAGGCATGTGATATTTCACTAGGGTATTCCTTTCACCCATTGGGTCCATAATTTTCAGTAAGATTCTTGATTCTCTTATCATGATTAAACCTAAGGTTTCTAGAACTTTGGTAGAACTTCATGAAGTTATCAAATATATATTCCAAATAAGATTATCATGTTATTACTAATATTATCACAGGAATTTTAGAACCTTAGCTTTGTATTTGTTTAGTCCTTGAATTACACATGCTACGTAAGATATTTCAGACACTTCAGATACACATTCCTCCGTTATAAATGCATAATTACTAAATTAATTATTGCATTCTCAGTTTCTATGTTAAATTTTGAGCTATCCAGTATTTACAAAACGTAATCAGTAAATTTACAAAATTCATTGGGAGTAGAATAATACCGAGTTGGACTAGGGTTAAGCGTACCGAATTTTCACAGAACTACTAGCCAAGTAGGTTTAAGTCCAATCTGTGGGCAATAAGTTTAGTGATCACGCCAGCATGCCTTTAAACCTTTGTCAGGGTATATTGGGTCCTCTTGAAGGGGCATATGCATCGGACTCCACATTTAGCTCATTTAGTTTTATCATCGAATATTAATAGCTCCCACAGACCAGTCATACTCTTAGCATTGTCCCTTTATCAATATATTCAGTATTCAGTTTAAGCATGTTATAAATTTGTCATTGCATCCAATTATCTCTGAATTCAGTTTATCATGTCATATTATTATACTTGCTTTTATGCTTTTTCACTTATGTTTTATTTCAGATTTACTCAATCCTACATGCTCAGTCTCTTTTAAGTACTGACGTATACGTGTGCTACATCTTCTCGTGATGTAGGTCGAGGTTCTCAGCATCCAGATCAAACATAGATCGATTTCCGATCTCAAGTTCTGCAGATTCAGTGGTTGGTCCTCATTTTTCAAGGACAACAGTCATGAGTGTCATTTTAGTCTTAAGTAATTTAGTTTTAGTTTTTGCTAGATTTAGCTGGGGGCTATTACTAGTATTTCTAGTCCAGTTTAGAGTCTATTTTTTCAGACATAGTTAGATTCAACTTAGTATTGAGTTAATAATTTCATTGTATTAAACTTATTGTTTCCAAATATCTCATTTATAGAATATGGGTATTCCCCATATTTTCAGATTTTATTATGATTTAGCTTCCGCAACAGTTTATATTCTTTTGTTTACTCATGATCATGCCAGCAGGGTTAGATTGGGATCACTGGTGGACCTAGGTTCCGTGTCCACGTCTGAAGGGTAGCTCGAGGCGTGACACAAGTTGTAATATCCCATATCTAAAACAAACCAGAAATTTGTAGATACAACCGATGGTTAACATCCACAGACCGTAGTTTGATCTATGGCTCGTACTGTGCATCCATCGTTTGAGTCTTAACCCCCACCCCAATAAAAAAAAAACCTCAGCCCAAAATATTTTACTAAGCGTCGAATGATGGACGAACCTACGGTCCATAGTCTGTGTCCTTTCGATTAAGACCCCACTCACCCACTCTCTTACAAGATCCACGATTGACCAGTACGGTCCGTAGATGGACCAATGGACTGTAGGTTAAATTTAGCAGACAGTTAAGGGAAAAATGCTGTTAGGTCAACTTCAAATGACCATAACTCCTAGCTCAAAATAAATTAGGTGTCTCATGACATACCAAATGATAGGTAACTGAATTATCTTTCCATAGCCACTAACCTTGTTAAATTTAGACCTCTAAGTAAAAAGTTATGACAATTTTAGTAAAGGTATGTCGAATAGACCCAACCTAGTGACCCAACGACGGACCGTCGATTAAACGATGGCCCGTCAGTGCAGGTCGTCATTTGGGTTGACGAAAATTACATCAACGTCTTTTTGCATTTTTCTACTTCATTTAACCCCTAAGATACGTCATTTTGACCTATCAGATTTAATTCAGTTTAAGCCTAGAAACATAACAAGAACTCACCTAAGTCAAAATCAAAAATCAAAACATAGAAAATTAGAAGCAAAAAAGGAGTAAAAGGTCAAGAACCCTAGTTCAAAAACCAACAAGGTTCCAGCAGTTCCATCCCCGAAGTGTAAATATTTCTCTGTGGATTTCATATTTCACTAGTGGGTTCCTTTCACCTATTAAATCCCTAGTTTTCAGTCAGTTCTTGATTCTCTTATCAAGGTTAAACCTACGGTTTGTAGAATCACACCAGATCAACAATAATTAGTTAGGTATATGTTCCAAATCGGATTGTGAGGTTATTATTCAATTTATCACATGAATTTCAGTACAATAACTATGTATTTCTTTAATTATTAAATTACACATGCTAGGTTATATATTTCAGTTAGTTCAGATATACATGTCTCAGTTATTAATGCATAATTATTAGATTAAAAATTGCACTATCAGTTTGCATGTACAGTCTTAAGCTATCTAGTATACAAAGAAATTCAGTCATAATGTCTTAATCATTTAATTCATTGGGAGTAGCATAATACCGAGTTGGACTAGAGTTCAGCATAACCAAATAGTCCAAGAACAACTAGCCGAGTAGGTTGTAAGTCTCCTCTATGGGCATCAGATCACTCTAGCAAGCCTTTATACCTTTGGCAGGGTATAGTGGGTCCTCTCGATGGGCGTATACATCGGACTCCACATTTAGCTCATGTGGTTTTATTATCGGTTATTAGTAGCTCTCATAATTTAGTTAGAATCTATTGCATTGATAAGTTATCAGTATATTTAATGTTAAGATTCAACATGTTATATATTGGTCATTGCATTCGGTTATCTCAACATTCAATATATCATGTTTAGATTTCTATACTTGATTTTGTGCTTTTTCAGCTATGTTTTATTTCAATTTTGCTCTATCCAACATGCTCACCTTCAAATACTGACACATACGTGTACTACATCTTCTCAGGATGTAGGTTCAGGTTCTCAGCATCCAGATCGCACTTACATTGATTTCTGATCTCTAGTTCAAAATATTCAATGGTGAGTCATCATCCTCCAAGGATGATATTCATGAGTTTCTTTTCAGTGTTGAGTCCTTTAGTTTAAGTTTTGCTAGACTTTTTTGGGGCTTGTGCAAACATTTTTAATCAGTTTAGAGGCTATTTTCTGACATAGTTAGTTTCAGATTAGCATTGAGTTAATATTTCTTTGTATTAAACTAGTAATTATTTCAAATATTTAAGCTATAGTATATTGATATACCCCATCTTTTGATTTAAAGTATGATTTAGCTTCCGCAATAGTTTACATTCTTTAGTATGCTCATGATCATGTCAATAGGGTTAGCTTGGGATCACTTGTTGTCCTTGGTCCCGCGTCTGCGTCTCTAAGGTAACTCGAGGCGTGAAAAACTTGGTATCAGAACACTAGGTTTAAGTGTCCTAAGATGTATGAAAAGCCGCACTAAGTATAGTCCTTTTCAATGATTTGAAGTGTACCACATCTAATGAGAGTGAGGCTATGAAGTGATTTAGAAAAACTTCACTTTGTTGTTACTCTTATCGTGCATAAGGTATGATCCAATTCTTTTCTAACTTGACGTTCTACATTTCTGATCATGCCTCCTCGTAGAGCTAATTCCAGGAATGCGAACACTACGAATGCAAATTCAAGAAATGCAAACACAACTCGCCCAGTCCAAGATCAAGAAGTCTCCAATGCTGAATTCAAGAGTGTCATTCAAATGTTTGCTCAAAGTGTCGCCGAACAAAAAAAATTGCGGGTTTAAGCTCATATGAATGGAAATGGTGGATCGATAGCAGCAAGGGTCGTTACTTTGTTAGGATAAATCTGCCTAAGTTCTTAGGAGCGCAAACTAATGAGGATCCCTAGAATTTCTTAGATGATCAAGAAGATATTTGAGGTTATGCAGGTTACTAGGAATGATCGGGTTGAGTTAGGAATAACATTATCTGAAAGATGTTGCTCATATCTGGTACACTTAATGGAAGGATAATAAGTGCACAAATGCAACTCCTATTACCTGGGAATGCTCTAGTGAGACCGTTCTAGATAGGTTTTTCCCAATAGAGTTGAGATAAGCAAAAACCCAGGAACTAATGAATTTAAGGTAGGGTAACATGACAGTCCAAGAGTATGGAATAATGTTTAACTAACTCTACAGGTATGCTATCACATGGTTGATGACTCCATCGATCTGATGAATAAGTTCTTTCCTGGAGTGTCAAATTTGGTGAAAATAGAGGGCAAAAATGTTGTGTTACTAGGAGATATCAAAATCTCTAGGATTATGACTCATGCTCAGCAGGTTGAGGGTAATAAGTTTAAGGAACATGCCAAGGAGAATAAGAAGGCTAAAACTGGGAATTGTGACACTAGTGGTAGAAATCTCTCATAGAGTTAGCAGATGTTTTCATCCCTAGCCCCTTCATTAGCTGGTGTTCCATCCTCCAAGAACATGTTTCAGAAGAAGGTTTAAGCACCGTACTGTAAGTATCAAGGAAGTGTTTCAGGCACCAATACTTACCCCACTTGATATAAGTGTAGTAAGAACCATCCAGGCGAGTGCCTTGTAGAAATTTCCCTATCGCAGTATCATAGAAATTCATCTCAGCATATCTTATAAAGTTAGAAATAGTAGACTTTGATGTCATTATTGGCATGATGGCTCCCATTCTTTTTTATTCCTCCGTCGTGTTTGAACTAGGATTTTCTTTTTCAGTTGCAATGAACAACTTAGAATTGAAGGGTATAGCTTAGCGCCTATGGGTCCATTCCATTTCTTATTGAAGGCCAAAACGATGATCTCTAAGGGTTTTATCTCTAGTCACTAGTTCGTCATAAGGACTTTAGCTCTAAAACCCAACTCTGGTGTTTGTTTCATAGTGTTGTTGGAGTTTCCGATGTTTTTTCCAGAAGAACTTTTTCCAGGTTCCCCTCCCAAAAGGTAAATCGCCTATGGAATCGATTCTCCCTTCTAGATACCCCAGCGTATTTCTATTTCCTTCTTATAAAATGGCCATATAAGAGCTTAGAATTGAAGTAGTAGTGAAAGCACCTCTAGATAAGGGTTTTTCCTCAAACCTAGTTTTCACCATGTGTGCACATGTTGTTCGTAAAGAAGAAAGATAATCTCTCAGATGTGCATGACTATGACAGTTGAACAAGGTCCCAATCAATAATAAGTATCCTAACCCCAGATTTGATGACTTGTTTGACCACTTCAGGTTCTATTCGATGTTTCTCAAAGAGTTCTACCTCAGATTGGTATCATCGGCTCAGATTAGAGATATTGACATTCTTAAACACATTCAGAACACATATGGTGAATATGAAATTTGTAGTTAATTCATTTTGTTTTAAACCATGCCTCCTTCACCTTTATGGATTTGAATGACAATAGTGTTAAAAAATTACTACTTGGACTTGTGTCGGTATTGTCTCTATTTATGATATCTCCATTACTTTAAGAATGAGGAAGACCATGCAGTCATATTAGGTTTGTTCTATTTCAACAGAATCTCAAAGATCGCAGTTATTCGCTAAGTTTGTTAGGCAAATGTGAGTTCTGATGCAATCATTTTTTTCTTGGTCACATTGTAAGACTGAATTTGAGTTTGGTATTTGGTGTTTTTTGGTTTGTTTTTTTTGGTTTTTTTGTTTTTTTGTTTTGTGTTTTTTGGTTGTTTGTTTTGTGTTTTTTGTTGTTTGGGGGGTGGTGGGGGGGGGGGGGGGTGTTGTGTGTTTGGGTTTGGGTTGGTGGGGGTGGTTTTGGTTGTTTGGGGTTTTTTGGGTTGGGGTTGTGGTGGGTGGTTTTTTGTGGGGGTGTCGTGTTGGGGGGCGTGGGGGGTTGGTGGTTTGGGGGGGTTTTTTTGTTTTGTGTTGTGTGGTGGGTTTGGGGGTGTTTTTTGTGGTTTGGTTTGGGGGTGGGGTGGGTTTTGTTTTTTTTTGTGGTGGTTGGTGGTGGGTTTGTTTTTTTTTTGTTGGGTTTGTTGTGTTTTTTGGTTAGTTGGTTGGTTGGTTTTTGGTTTTTGGATTGTGTTTTGTGTGTTTTTTGTTTGTTGAGGTTTTGTTAGTTTTTGTGTTTTTGTGTTTTTGGGTGTTTTTTGGTTGGGTGTGTTTTTTTTGTTTTGCGGTGAAGGTGTTGGTTTGGGTTGTGTTTGTGTGTTTGTTTTGTGTTTTTGTGGGTTTGGTGTTGGGTTGTTGTTTGGTTTGTGGTGTTTGTTTGTTTTGTATTTTTTTTTTTTTTTTTTTTTTGTTTTTTGTTTTTTTTTGTGGTTTTTTTTGTTGTGGTTGGTTTGTTTTTGTGTTTGGTTTTTTTTTTTTTGTTTTTTTTGTGGTTTTGTTTTTTGGGCTTATTTTTGTTTGGTGTTTTTTTTGGGTTTTTTTTTGGTGTTATTTTTGGTTTTGTTTGTTTTTATTGTTTTTTTCTTTTTTTTTCCCCCCCCCACCCCACCCCCCCCCCCCCCCCCCCCCCCCCCTCCCCCCCCACCCCCCCCCCCGCCCCCCCCCCCCCCCCCGCCACCAACCCACCCGCCCCCCCCCCCCCCCCCCCCCCCCCCACCCCTTTTTTTTGTTTTTTTTTTTTTTCTTTTTTTTTATCTTTTTTTTTTTTTTTTGTTTTCGTTTATTTTATTTTTGTTTTTTTTCTTTTTTTTTTTGTTTTATTGGGTTGTTTATTTGTTTTTTTTGTGTTTTTTTTTGTTTTGTTTTTGTTTTTTTTGTTTTGGTTTTGTGGTTTTGTTTTTTGTGTGTCTTTGGTTTTTTTTTTTGTGTTTGGGTGGTTTGGTTTTTGTGTGTCTGTTGTTTTTGTTTTGGTTTCTGCTCCCCCCCCACGCGCCACCTACCCCCACCCCGCCTCCAACCCCCCCCCCCTTCCTCTAAAGCATGAATATTGGCCCAGATCCTACCTCGCTATAGTTATAAAATGTTTTTTAGGTCTAGCGTGTTATATGAAGGATTTGTTGAAAATAATTTTCATCATAGCGGGTTATTATGAAGGTTTCGTGCAAAATATTTTTTCCTCATAGCTTCACTATTCTAGTGTGAACTCAGAAGATGGTAAGTTTCAATGGTCACATGATTTTGTGAAAAACATTGCAGAATTGAAAACTAGATTACCTACAACTCCTGTCTTGACTCTACCAGAGGATTTAGAATGTTATGTGATCTATTGCGATACACCCAGCGTTGGACTTGGTTGTGTGTTGATGCAACGATATAAGGTTATAGATTATGCTTCAAGACAGCTTAAGGTGCATGAGAAAAACTATCCAACTCATGACCTTGAGCTTGCAGCAGTGGGTGTGCACTTATGATCTAGAGACACTACTTGTTTGTTGTTCATATAGATGTATTCACTGATCATAAGATCCGTCAGTATGTGTTCACCCAAAATGAGTTGATACTTCTCCAGAGGAGATGATTTGAGTTCCTTACGGACTATGATATGAGTGTGCATGACCATCTATGTAGGAAAATGTATTAGCAAATGCTCTTACTAGATTATATATGGGTAGTGTAGCCCATGTTGAGGAAGAAAGGAAGGAGCTAGTGAACGATGCTCATAGTCTTACTCGCTTGGAAGTTCGCCTTGTGAGCATATTAGATAGTGGTGTTAAAGTTCCGAATAGGGAAAAATCTTCTTTGGTAGTGGAGGTTAAGGAAAAGCAAGACAGTGATCCAATTTTTCTTGAAATCAAGGGCGCAATCCATTATCAGAGAGAGGAGGTTTTCTCCCAAGGGGTAGATGGCGTACTTCTCTACTACACGTAGATTGTGTTTTCCTATTGTGGGAGAGTTGAGACAGAATATTATTGCAGAAGTCCATAACTCCAATTATTCTATTCATCCATGTACCGCGATCTGCGGAAAGTCTATTGGTGGAATGACAGGAAGAGAGATATAGCAGATTTTTTGAGTAAGTGCCCCAATTACCAGCAGGGTTAGCTTGGAATACCTTGTGGTCCTAGGTCCTGTGTTTGCGACTCGGGGGTAGCTCGGGGCGTGACACAAAGCACATGTAATCTTTTAAAATGAAAGAAAAAGAATAGCAAAAGAATAAAAAAATTGTGGTTAAAAGAAATGAGAGAAAGTATTTTTAATTCTTATAGAAATAGTCATAACCTTTTGAGAAGTCAAAACCTTTTGAAAAAGTCCCAACTTATTGATAATGAAAACTCACAACTTATTGAATAAGTTTACAACTCCTTGGAAGGCACACAACTCTTTGGAAAAGTCAACCATTTAATGAAATTCTAATTTTTTGTTGTCTTACTTATCCGAATAAATCATGACCTTTTGAGAATCCTTACATTTTGAGAAGTCCATAACCTTTTATCAAAAGTCACAATTAATTGAAAAATGACATTCTTAGAAGTCCACATCTCTTCAAAGAACGCAACTCATTGAAACAATCACAACTCTTTAGGAAATGCACAATTCTTTGGAAAATTCACCAACTCTGTGAAAACTCACAAACCGTTGAAAAAAGTCACAACTTATCAGAAAGTCACAAACTCATGAGGAATATTTTAGTAATTTAAAAATTCAGTTAGGAAGTGTCATACTGTTAAGGGATACTCTATATCTTATCTATAGATATATTCTATATATATATATATATATAGATAGATCTATAGAAATATATATATATATATATATATATATATATATACACACAGATAGATAGATAGATAGAATAGATAATATATAGATAGATAGATACACAGATTACAATATATATAAATATAAGATTAAACAGATAGATAGATAGATATATCATATTGTATAAGAATCATGATCCCCTTTTTACATTAAAAATGGGCTTTTGCTATTCTTAATTTTTAATTAGAATATTTTCCCATTACACATAAAAATTCACTAATATTTTTATTTTTCATTCATTATATACATGGTAAGTAAATAATTGCCATAATATTGACACATAAAATTTATTGTGGAGGGTGTTTTCCTATAATTATCTTGAGATATCTATGTCAAATGCACCCATTAATCTTGAAAAGATACATATTGATGTATTGATTACATACCATTGTTGCTTCATGATTTAGTAATGGCAAGGCATGATGAAAATGTGAAACATTTGATTTAGAATGACAAGAATGATGGCTAATAACATGTTTAAATATTGATTTTTTGATGTTTGAAATTCTCATAAATTTGCATGATTCAGATTTTTTTGATGTACCAAATAATTTACCTTTAGTTGTGAGGAGATAACGGTATTTGGCTAACACTAATGATGGATATATCCTCTCCCCCAAACAATATTATTGATTGTGTCCTCCTAAAACAACAGTAGTAGAGCTTGTGTATCGTCATCTCACTCAACCATTTTTAATGAAAATCAAAATAAATGGGCTTAAATAAAAACCAGGCCCTTTAGGTTAAGATAGTCCTCTAGAGTAAATGTAGAGTTTTATTTTATTCTTATTCACTCTATATGTTGATGAAACATTTTCGCATTTGGGTGATTTGATGAATTGCTTCATGCTATAGAAGTGTAGAACATTCAGGAACACTAATAGATAGTTGATAGGGTAAATCTATACGAGCAACCACTGGCCACTTGTAGGTAGCAGATACTGGTTTTGAATACATTTATAAATGCTATAGGGAAGATGGATACGGTGAGCTTAGAACCCAGCTTTTATTCCCTATAACTTTGAGATACTTTAATTAATGGTAAAAAAGTTTCCTTTTGTGTTCATTATCTATGTGGCAAAAAAGACATGGTGGGATCTCTACTTCTTCTCTTTAACATGTCTAAAAACAATTTTAACCTCACGTCCTCATGTTATGCCATGAAAGTGTTTTTGTTGAATACTTAAATTAACGACATTTTTTTTGTACAATATCATGTTATTCTCATGTTATAGCTTCTTACTAGAACTTAAACAAGATTTGTTATAAACTGAAACTGAATCCAAGCGAAAGAAGGAATTGGAGACTTTGTAACTTGGAACCCTATCTTTTTTTCCTACAACTTGAGAGAGAATTATCGGGAATAAAACTGAATTGGATTGGGGATTTGAGAGATGAAGGAGTTAGGTAAGATTTAAAGTGAGATAGTAGCTATAGTCTTAGATTTTAGGGTCAATGGATGTGGCATAGACATTAAAAAATACATAGAAAAGACCCAAATATACCTTTCAGAATTAACTGCATAAGTTACTATGCGTGGAAGAACCTACGGTATGTAGACTTTCTATTGCTATACTGGTCCTACGGTCAAACAAACTACCTTTACACTAACATTGCGTCCCCCCATACACCTACAATCAAACACGCCCGATCCACAACGTTTCCTCACTTCAATTTATATCACTAATGCACCATTTGTCACCAACCACGCGAGCAACACCCTAGACTTAATCGCCTATCTTAGGTACACCTTCCAAGAGGAACTTAGACTAATCCATAGCAGACATCATAAAATATCATTGGTAGAAAAAAAATGCAGAAAATAAACTTTTACATATGAAGTGTACTTACTCAGACTGGCTCACATCAATATAAGTTTACATATACTCCTCCATTATGAATTTTACATAGATCTATAATTTTGTATTATCAATTCATTTAAGTAGTCTAATAAATTTGTCTCACATATACCACTTAAACGAGAGAACAAAGGTTTTGGGATAGCCCTTACAAGTCCAATAGTCACATATATGCTTAAAACCATAGTCTCAAGAAGAATAAAGAATTATGTCTTAAAACATAATCAAAATACTACTTAGGATGAAACAAGTGGGCATGGCACAATCCTTTAACTCTGTGGACTCACCAACAATTTGGGGGAAAGTCAAAGGTCTTCTTGCAAATTCCCCAAAGCACCTCAACAGCCCGAACCTACATATTTGTAGAAACACTAAGGATATGGTTTAGTACAACCCTTGTACTACGTTAAGGGACAAATATGACATAAACCGTTAAATATTGGCATAAAAGGGACGCATTTTCTTTCCGAAGCATGCTAACTCATTTGAAAGCCTTTGTGATACACATATAGAGAATAATACAAGACAATGATCAAAACCACATATTACATATTCCATATTCAATATAGTAACAACACACAAAATAAAGTCATATACGAATATCATATCAGAGTTCCATATCATCGAACATATAAGACCCTTACCACATCTCATCCCAAACCTACAGTGCAATGCTCATGTGAAGCCTAAAGTCCACATAATCAGTAAACTAGCAAAGAGATCATAAGTAATGCCTTACCCCATATGACATAACATCATGAGTAGTCACAAACATACTTCAACTTAGACCAATATCATGTTCATCAAATCAAACGAACATCATATAAGACCAACATCATATAAGACCAAACATGATACATTTTCATTAATAACCAAGTCCATAAGAAACATATGAAAACAACATCCTATGACTCCCTCAAGGTCAACAACTTGGTCTATACTAGAAAAAGTCCGCATACCCTTACCCATACGATGTATTACCCCCTTAAGTCACCCTAGTTAGTGTCCATCTTTATTACTTCCATTCTATGATTTTACTTTCAGGAACAATCGCCTTAACCGACAATTGACCATGTGAGCAAAACATAGAATCTGATGTCATGAAACCCTAAAGCGAAAGAAGGTGCTCTACTTGTCAAGGTAGAACCAAACATGACATAACATTCTAGGTGGATCCACTAGTTAGCATTCCTATGGGGGGAAACATAGTTAAGGAACTAAGAGATATACTAGAAACTCATGTATGAACATTGCATGGTAGTCTCCATCTATGAAAACATTAGTGAACCTACCTTCTTTATTGGGAAAGGAAACCTATCTCATCTAGTTCGCTCGTTGCTAAGTGAAATTTTCTTTGAAATTCCTTTAGGTCATTCTTAATCAGAAAAACTAAAATATAGTCCATAGAAGACTTACCCGTTGTATAATCATATCATTAGCTCATTAGGTATAGGATAGAACTTTCCTTTTTATCACAATCCATCATTAGTGAGATTAACAATCATAGTCATAGCATATAAGTCACACAGAGAATTACCTCAAAAACCTCGTAATCATCATAACCCTTCGTTACCTCACAACTCACACACATATTCATAGCTGCCATCCATAATCATCATATAATCATCTTCTATCTATTCACATAATCATCTTCAAATAAAATATCATCATCAAGAATAAACAACATTATTGAAGTTTGAAACTCATACATAAGGTTCTTACCAATAAGCTTCTAAACCTTCTTCAAGATCTTATACCATCATTCAATCAAAAAAATTCATGATTACACGGCATCATCCATTATAGTGAATAAGCATATCATAATCCTTCCAACAACCCTAATCCTATCCACTTAATCATGGCTAACTGTTCGTGAAAAGGGTTCATAATGAATCTTTAGGAATGAACCCATCGGTAGCCTTAAACATTGCACTAAATTTTCACTTAGACACTTCAAGTACAGCTTTCAGTTTAAACACCAACCGAAAGTAGGTTTTGATTGTGTTATTTTGACACATTTTTTATGTTTTCAGATTTAGCTTATGCGCGTTGGATTAAATCTTTTTACATGGGGAAATAAACAAATCTACATGTGACACATGGATTTACTTTTATATTTAAAAAGACTTCATTTTCTTTGTTTTTTCTCCATATCTCTAACCTGGGTCCCACCCTTTTCTTCATTTTCTTTACATGCCTTAGTCTTCTAAAACTCCACCAACAACATGGAAAAGTACAGTTTGTATTTTCTCTTCTCACAGGTCAGCAAAGTTGCAAAGAATGACAAAAATAAAATTTATATCCCTTGAAACATTTCTTCACTGTAATTGATAAAGATATTAATTTTAAATTTAAAAATTAATTATCTGATCTGTAACATTACATTATTTTTTATTTCAACAAGAATGATGGAAATTACATGTTAAATATTGATTTGATATTTTGGAATTTCTCAATAAATTGAATGATTTAGATTTTGTTGATGTATCAAATTAATTTACCTTTAGTTGATGAGGAGATAAAGGTATTGCGTTACACTAATGATGATATATCCTCCCCCCAAAAAATAGTATTGATGTGTCCTCCTCCAACACAAAGATAGAGCTTTTGTGTCGTTATCTCAACCATTTAATGAAAATTAAATACGGCTTAAATAAAACAAAACCGGTCCCTAGAGTTTGAGAACTAGTCCCTCCCTAGAGTAAATGTAGAGTTTCATTTTATTCTGATTCACTCTCTGATGTTTGATGAAACATTTCTACTTTGAGTGATTTTGATGAATTGCTTCAAATATAGATAGTGGTCACATTCAAGAACAAGCTAAATAGAACGTTGATATGGTCAATCTATATGAGTACCATCTATCCCTCTGTAGGTATAGATACGTGTTTTGAGACATTTATATGCGCTAGGGGAAGATGGAGACGTTGAGCTATAACCCAAGCTTTATTCCCTAGAACTTTGAGATAATAAATTTAATGGTAAAAAGTTTCCTATTGTGTTCAATTACGATGTGGAAAAAAGGCCGGTGGTGTGATCTTTCTTCTCTGACATGTCTAAACTAAAAACCATTTTAACCTCACTCCCACTTGTCATGTTATTCAACATGAAGTGTTGTTGAATACTGTAAATTAACGACATTTTGGTCTAATAACATTTTTTAAAGTGAAATAACACAAAATTAAAATGTCTTCTTTACTTTTTAGAAGCGTGAAACTATACTTTCTTACTAGACTAGAACTTGGAAAAAGCTCTTGTTATACCTTAGTACACTGATCCAAGCGAAAGCAGAGACCTTGGAGACTTTGTTCCTTTGCACCCTAGCTTATTTTCTACAACTTGTGAGTCATGAGAGGGGATGAACTTGAATGTGTGATTGGGGGATTTGAGATCCTGAGAGAGTTAGGTATATTTCGAATTTAGAGGTCGCTATACGTCTAGAATTAGTCATGGATTTGGCATAGGACATTAAATACCTAGAAAACTCCTCAAATAAACCTTTAGAATTACTGACAATAATGACTATGATTGGAACCTAGGTATGTCGACCCTTTCTATGGCTCGTATTGGTCAACTGTTAAAACAAACTAACACTTTACTAACTTGCGTTCCCCAACAACCTACATCTACACCCCCTATCAACAACGTTTCCTCACTTCTTTCATAACCAATACTGACCCATGTGTCATCGCACGGCGAGCACCCACCCCCGTGAGACTACCCACCTTCTTGGTCTTCAAGTGGACTTAGACACCCTTAGCCTACATCATGAATTAGCATTAGTAGAAAAAAATGCGGAAAATTAAAACTTTTTAACATAGTTAAGTGTACTCAAAACTGCTCACATATCATATTATGAAGTTTTACATAGACTCCACATTATGAATTTACCTAGACTATAATTCTTGCATAATCAATTCATTTAAGTAGTCTAGATAATTGTCTCACATATTCCACTTAAACGAGCGTTTCAATGGTTTTGGCCATAGCCCTTACAGTACAATATGTCACACATTACATGCTTAAAACAACAATTGTCTTAAGATAAGGAAAAGACTAAATGGCTTTAACATAAGCAATACTACTAGGATAGAACCGTGGTCACAAGCCATGTAAGTCGTGTGGACTCACCACAATTTGGGGGAAAGTCAAAGTCTTCTTGCAAATGGCCCCAAAGCACCTCAACCCGCCCGAACCTACATATTTTGTAGAACATAAGGAATATGGGTTAGTACACCACTTGTACTAAGTATGGAAAAATGTGCACTAAAGCTTAAAACCGTTAATCGTGCCTAAAAGGGACCATTTCATTCAAGCATGCTAAGAGTCATTTGGAAAAGCATTTGTGTTACCCATATGAGAGAATATACAAGCAATGACAAAACCACATATACTATTCCATTATTATATATAGTAATATACACAAAAATAAAGTACATATAATAATATCATATTTCAAGAGTTTCAATATGATCGAAGCTATAAGAACTCTTCCAACAATCTCATCCAGCCTACCAGTGCAATGCTCATGTGAAGCCCCTAAGTCCCCACATAATCAAGGTAATAGAAAAGAGATCATAAGTAGGCCCTTCTCCTATTACTAACACATGAGTAGTCACCAACATACATAATCAACTTAGAAGACCAATACATCATGTTCATCAAATCAAACAAACATCAGATAAGAGCACATCAAATATAAGACTACCATGATCATTTATTATAACACGAGTCCAAACGAACAACCTCCTTGACTCCCCGCTCCAGTCACTTTTCCTAAGTACAATAGGTACATAGTCTACAACCCCTTTACCCATACTATGTAGTACCCCCTTAAGTCACCCTAGTTAGTGTACATCTTTATTACTTCCATTCTATGATTTTACTTTAAGGAACAATCGCCTTAACCGACAATAGATCATGTGAGCAAAACATGGAATCTGATGTCATGAAACCCTAAAGCGAAAGAAGGTACTCTACTTGCCAATGTAGAACCAAACATGAACATAACATTCAAGGTGGATCCACTAGTTAGCATTCCTATGGGGGGAAACATAGTTAAGGAACTAAGAGCTATACTAGAAACTCATGTATGAACATTGCATGGTAGTCTCCATCTATGAAAACATTAGTGAACCTACCTTCTCTATTAGGAAAGGAACCTAAACTCTCGTTCGGGACGTGGCTAATTGAAGTCCTGAATTCGTTTATGTCATTCTTAATCAGAAAATCTAAAATATAGTCCATAGATTACTAACGCGTTGTAGAATCATTTTATTCATTCGCTTATTAGGTATAGAATAGAACTTCCCTTTTAATCACCTTCAACCCTTGTATCCTCATACCCTTACGTTGACCTCACACTCACATATTCATAGCATGCCATCATAATCATATATAATCTCGTCTTAATCTATTCACATAATCGACTGTCAATTAATATCCTCACCAAGAATAAACGCAACATTATTGAAGTAGAAGAAACTCATAATCATAAAGGTCTTCCAAATGGCTTCTAAAACCTTCTTCACGATCTTACACTCAATTCATCACAAAAATTCAATACCACACCATCATCATCATCATCAGATAGTGAATTAAGCCAGAACATAATCAATTCCAACAACCCTAATCCTATACAACTTCCAATTCTATGGCTAAGGGTTAGGGAAAAGGGTTCAATAATGAATCGTTGTAGGATGAACCATCGTTACCCCTAAATTTTTGGCACTAAATTTCACTTATCCTTCAAGTAAGCCCTTATTCATTTTAAACCCTACAGTTGGTTTTGATTGTGTTATTTTGTCACATTTTTTTTATTTTCAGTTCGCTTAGGCGCGTTGGACAAAATCTTTTTACGTGGGAAAGAAACAAATCTACATGTGACACATTGATTTACTTTTAATATTTAAAAATAACTTTCAGTTTTCTTGTTTTTTTCCATAACTCTAACCTGGGCCCCACACACTTTCTTCCATTTCCTTTACTGCCTTTGTCTTCTAAATCCACACCAGACATGGGAAAAGTACGTTTTGTATTTTCTCTTCTCACCTGTCACGAAAGTTGGCAGACGGACCCAAAACAATTTCTTTCTCTCCCTGAAACATTTCTTCACTGTAATTGAAAGAATTTATTAAAAATTCAAAATTTTATTATCCTGATCTGTACTTTACATTATTATTTATTGCAATTCTAATGACTATACAAACATTATGGGAAGAAAAGATTTTAAATTGAGATGACGATGAAAATAATTTTGGGGTAAATTCTTCTATTTCAAAACTGTAACATTTTTTTTGGTTTGATGTTCCATAGATCTGCACACTTAAAGGAAACGATTGTGATAACGATTATCATCTAACAAGACACTATGGATTAAAAATTAAATGTGAGATCCCAAAATAAAAAGAAATTGGTTCTCAATAGAAGGAGGAAGAAATCTTAATGTACTAACCTAAAAAAAATTTGTATCATGGTTAAAAGTGGCCAGAGAGAGCCTGAAAAGAAGAAAGGCGAAAATAAATAAATTCCAAGAGGATGGAATGAGAACCAAAGACAAATAATCCGAAAAAATAAACGTCTTGAAAACTTTTCAAACGCGCCAAAATTTTTGTAGGACAACATATATCGTTAGTCAAGCGAAAAGTATTAAAATGACACAAAAAATTGTTAAATGAAAAAAATATTTTAAGGTGTAAATGAAAGTTAGTGCCAAGTTTAATGGTTGTCGATGGGTTTCCTCCCTTAATCTTTATAGAACTATTCAAGACTACGAAATAAAATCAACATCACCATTAATTACCAGAGATATCACTATAAACCAACACCATACATCATCAAATCAATTTGAAAAGGAATTGAATGAAAACCCATGTTTTTGACAAGGAAATAGTAAAGAACATATCTAATCAAGGAAATGGTAAGGAACATATAAACATCAAAAATCTATAAGCCTCTTTGTAATTTCAAAACAACAAGGACACATGCCTAGTGTGTTTTATTCTTTTGAGTTGTTTTTAAGCCAACAGAGCTAGTGACAATATGTTTTGCAAATTCATGTTAATTATTAATTAACTAAAAATTAAAATGAAGAAGCTTTCATAATAAGTCAATTCCATAAATTTTGAGAAATTTTATGATAATACGAGTTAAATCTATATACATACTTGAACATTGTTAAGATTAAAAAAAAGGCGCTATGGAATACACATAAATATTATACAAAGAAAATTGAAGGCGTAAATATGACAAAGAGAGATAAAAGGTGAAAAATTACTAACTCTTACTTCTGCAAGTTATAGATAGCAACAAATCATGTATGCAACTCATCCCTCTAACGTATGAGAAATGGTTGGTCTAGAAAAGTAAATGCAACAACATTAAGTTGTGGGTTAACTTTTTGTCTGATTGATAAATCCCAAGATCAAAATTAAAAATACAAGGATCAAACATTTAATACTATTAACAAAATCCCATTAAACACTGACGAATGACATTCTTGGCAACATGGATGGAGAACGTGAAAACATTGTCGGCAAAGATGATGAAATAAAATTAGAAAGTTAATATCCCACACAGTCTAAACATGGTGTACTTTGGAGAAACCCTTCACCTGTGTTTATAGTTAAATTTCCACTAAACATAAAGTTTCTTTAATGGAAATTCACCTGTAAAAATAGGTCAAGAATTTTCTCCAAACTACCACATATTCATAATGTGTTGAGTGTGCTTTACATTCTTAATTGATTTCTTTCGTCTAGATCTGTGAAAATGATGCTCCGTCCCCATTTCCTTGGTGTCAAGTATGTTAATTGTCTAATTGTGTTTGATCATAATGTTTTGAATATCATGATTCTTATATTTTTAATTTAAATCTTATGACTGATCAACTTAGCCTAACTTTTTTGCGTCGATTTTACAAAACAAATCATCTGACATACATTTGACTAATGAGTTCTATGTAAGATGTGTTGCTATTGTTGAAGAATTTGGTGAGTCTAGGGGGTAGTTATGTTTTACTCTTTTTCATATCATTTTTCTATATATGTTTTTTTTTTCATTTTTTACTTTCCTTTTTAAAATATGTATGTTTGTATGTGTATTCCCCTTTTTCGTCTTATCACATGTTCGATATCTATTTTAGATTTAACACATATTTTAACATATGTATCTTAGAATTTCTCAATGTTTTATGCAATTAACTTGTTATAAAAGATTATTTACTTTCATTTTTAGGAGAAGAGTATCACTTAATATGACTTGTTCATTATTGTAGTTTTTTTCAAATATTTATATTTGATATTGGTCACTTGGGGTCTAATCTAACAACAATATCTCCACCTTCACCGTCCACAGGGAGAAGTAGGGTGCATGTACGATCCATTGATAAAGTGAAAATGAATAATATGAATTTAATTATGTCTATCTCTCTAATGTTTTCAACATATACATTCAATCAACTAGCTTTTTTGCATAACATGGAAACCAATGTTACTAACAGTTGAATGAACCGTTGTGTTGAAGTATTCCATTTAGTTCATTGTAAAGAGAACCGTGATAGTTATGCATAAGTACTATTAAATGTAATAAAAATCTTTCCATACTATATAGTTATCAGTAAGTTACCTGAAGATGAGAATAAGCCTCAAATGTAGGAAGTAATTTTTCCTTGATTCATTATGGCTCGTTCAAAGTACCACCTCAGTTTGAGAACATACCGAGCCATTGTAATCAATAACCTCTTGTTCATAGAAATGCCCAGTTCATCATAGCTTTGGACAAAGGTACTATAGTTGAAAAATCAAACAAAAGATATTCATTCATGATGAAATCAAATTCACATTAGTTTTCTTGTATTTTTATTGTAAGAAATCCATTTCTCATCATTACATATGCAGTTTTAAAGATATTAATTAAATAAATGAGATAAATATTGAAATGTAGCATCAAACCCTTGCAAAACAAAAATTATAGATCTAATGATAGAGAGAATGAACTTGCATATATTGATAACGTAAGTAATTTTCTTATATGTTATTTGTAATGTGTCTTTTGTTTATTTTTCTGATCTATGTTCTAACTAAAAACCCAATTTAGAACTATTGAAGTATCACTAACTACGATGTAACTGAGGTGCAACCAAATATAGAGGTGGAAAGTTGAATCAAGAAGGATTGACTTATTTAATTTATATGAATTGAGGTTTATATCCCTCTTTTTAATGAAATCCCAGTATCATATATTCTTGCAAACACTCATTAAAATTTAGAAAAAAATCTAAGATTCCTTTACCTAAAAGATTAATCTCTTACAACGGCAATCTTTGTAGGCTTCCGAAAGAAAATACAAGCCCCAAATTCAGACGATATATCATGTCTGGAAAAAAAGCGAAGCTCAATAGAAATCAATACAAACAGCCAAAAAAAAACATAAAAATCAATCACATGAACCACAATTTTGGATTTAAAATAAATTCCATCACACCCGGAAAATGGAGTAGATACCATACATTGAAGAAACAAAAAGAGATAATCATAGAAGCGGTGTAATCTAACAATGGAGTTCCTACACCAAACTAATCGCCGCCTGCAACTATTATCAAAATACTCTTTCCAGATTCAGCCATGTCCTCCATCACCTATGACAGAGATTATAGTGTTGCGGATTATTTAGGTTTAAGAATAAAGGTAAAATTGTTTGATATAGACTTATATAGAGAGAGGTGTTAAAAAAGGCAGCCCAACCCATTTCGACTAAAGCCTCACGGGCCAACGAATTTGAAGGGCTGGGGTGGATCGCCTCGACATTTTGAAGGGTCTAAAGATGCTCGAGTCACCCCAGCTTTAGAATGGTTGAGGTTTGGGCCGGGCTAGCCCTTTTTTTTTCTTTTTTTATTTTAAGTTTATAATTTTATAACATCAAGAAAAATGAGAGGATTTTAAAATAAAATATGAAAAACATTCGTGTTATTTCAACAGTACTAGAAGAAAATCTAGTATAATTAGCATGTATTTTTGCAATCCCGAATAACCGAGCGAGATAAACAGTGACAACAAGATGGGAGGGAGACGAACCCACAATATTACTCGATGTATCTTAAGATCATTTAAATCTACTTTAGTGTATCTAGAACAACGACGTACGTGTATTGTGAGCCCTTCTATTTACGTTGATATAATGGCCATTGTGAAACCCTTCTATTTACTCTTTGTGTACTGAACTCATTGAACCTCAGTATTTGATATAATTGTACACTTGATGTTGTGTCGTGTTGCACAAACACTTATAAGTTGGGTAAACAAACAAATCTTTTGAGTCAATGTAGGAATATTTCCAATCACGTCTAAATGATTTAGCATGAGTCAAAGAAAACTCATTTCACGTATAAATGATTAGCGTAATTTTTTTTCATTCTCCTCATGATGTCAGTTCCCTCCGTGTTTCCCCCTTCTCGCACGAGCTCAGTTTAAGGGCATTTTTCCTCTTTAATTGCTTATATATTTCTAGGTTTTTCAGTTATAATAGTTTGTATATTACTTTCTTTGTCTTTTATCATTTATTTTGATTTTAGGGTCTCGTGTCCATTATATATGGGATATTTTATTTTGATTTTGCCTAGTGTTATTGTATATGCTTGTGTAGAGAGTTTATGACTTCAAGAGAAATATTTCGTAAATCCAGTAATTCTAGGATTTATCGTACGTCTCACTATCAAATTAACATTACTATAATTTCATTAGTTGTGGTTAGGTACTAATTCGTCTAGTGGTCCATCGTTAAGTGTTTATCGTATATATATATGTATCCTATACTACTTAAT